>UCOL01002105.1:0-28669 GCA_900474335.1 Ormyrus nitidulus
GCTTTTCTCCTCGTGTTACACACCGTGGTTTTGTCAACGAGGGCATGAAAAGCCCTCATTTGGTGTTAGAAAGTTGGACAGATGATCGCGTATTTCAAATCGTACACAGAAATCGTACAAAATAGTTTAAAACAGAGAAAAAAAACATTTTTTTTTAAAATGACTTTTCCCCGCTTGGACAAACAATTTTGTCAAACGTTTGAAATTCTTGATTTTCTACGCTACTTTCTAGCGTGAAATGAGGGCCATTTCATGCCTGAGTTGGGAAAAAGTTTTTTTCTAGTTTAAAAATTTCAGTGAAAACGAAGGCTTGTACAGTTCACATTTTGCTCTAACAATTTTTAAAACAAAAGGCACGAAGGAGACAATTTAGTCTTTTAAAATTTTAAATTTTAATTAAAATCGTCAATTAAAACGAAACAAGTCGAAAACAAAATTTTGCAGCAACTCTTAACAAATTCGCTACTGTCCGCAAAAATTTGTTACGCACTTTTTTAATTAACGCTACGTTTAGACATCACGAACGAACCAGCTAGTGCTCCAAGGGATCATCCATCGAAGCCGTAAAACGTTCCGAAGTAGGAGAACAAGATTGAGCTTTGAATTCGGCGAAGTATTAGCCCCTTCTTAGAGGTCAGGAAGCTTAGAGCACGCAAGAGAGAGGAATAACAGATATATGTAGACAATACAACGTATACCGAAGGATGAAAAAGACAAATATAGGTCGGCTCGAGGGATGAGGGTCGATCGTTAAAATAGCTGTCTGCGGCTCCGATCCTCGAACTCGCTGTACGGTCAGTCGGACGAAATTCTCCGCTCCCTGAGAGGGAGGAAATATTAGTCCGGTGCTCTACGTTTCGAGAATTGGATATGATTGCACTTTTCCGCAGAGTGATATATCTACGTCGTAACCCTATTAATTCCCCTTGTTATTACGCTGTGATCTATATTTTCGAGGGAAATGCTTTTTATTTTGAAGTTAAAGCAAAAATATACTAAACGAATTAGCAAATTTCAAGTAAAAAGTTGAAGTAAAGTTCTTTGCTGACATATCACAAAAAGTTGAAAGAATTTCAAATTACTTTCCTTACAGCGTTTAAAGGTCTTATAGGGTTTAAACCATTTTTTTCTTTGCTTCTGCTTGCCAGATAAGTTGATTTTAAGTTTGAAAATTAAAATGGCTTACTCTAATAACAGTTGCAAATTCATTTTGAGCACAATTATAAGCACCTCTTCATAGTTTCTTAGAAATTGATATATAAATTTCACAAATCCAAACCTCCATGTGTTGAAGATTATCAATTAATAAATGCATTCACTTGATAAATATACGTAATTGTCACATCCTAAAATCTAATCTTCTTAATTAAAATCGAATATTCTTAATTAAGATATAATAGCAATAGAGCAAGCAGCAAATAAAACAATCCATTCTATATATAGCAGTTTGCATTGTAGTTCGGTTTTGCCGGAAGTATGGAACGTAAATGATTACTTGATTCTCCTTCCATTGATCCCAAAAGCCTAGTGCTTACGGTGTAACGTTGTTATCTAAGATATTGGCATGCAGATAAGTGATGTTCGCAAGATAACTTAATGACTGCGCACTTGCGCAGCTTACACATGATTGGATGTAATCAAACACTTCAGTCTACGTTAATACGTTTATATGAGCGAATTCGATATATTGAGTCTCCTAGAAGCTCATTTATATAAAGTGTCGGATGACATAATTACAGCATTTTACATATTGCTTGTATTAACATAAAACGTATTGAACATACAATATGGCATAAATTATTCCACATAAATTATTTGAATTTTAAAAAACTTTTACTGTTAAGATAATGAAACATAGAATCAATAAGAAAAGATCAAATCTTTGTAATTTATTGCAAAGTATAAAGCATTTATTTCATAAAAATATTTTGTAGAAATGAATTAATTCATAGTTCACATATCTTAAATCTATATAATAACCATTTGTGGAATTTAAATATTTTAAATAAATAAATAAAAACAAAAAACCATTTGTGGAAAGTACTTTAGTGTTGCTTATATTCGAAATTTCACACAAATTTTTCACAAAAATATTAAAACTTTTAGTACAATTAGATAATTATTTGACAGAGAGATAGATCTAAAGTTTGAAAACGGTTTTAATTGTTCTGGGTTAATCAAGGATATCATAAATTTAGTTAAGTTTATAGTTACACGTTTTACAATTTAAATCGTTGGTGAAATTCACGTCAAGTTGGAAAAATTAATCGTTTTAGTAGAATTGTGGTAAAATCCTTATCTAAAGTACGACTCTTAAATCAGTTGCTTGGCTGCTACTGGCTTATAGCATATTCTTTCTAAGGAATAAAACTACCTAGCTATAATACCAGGTATATTCATTCCATTGCATAATATTTATTGCTGCAAAGTCATTTCCAAGTAGATTGTAGTCTTATTTTCATGTTTCTTTCTACGTGCTGCAGAGTGCATTGATATTAAAGCATTACATTTTTTTTGAACTTATAAATATATTTGAAATTTTGTTCCACATTAAAATACATCGCCTTTACTTAAACTTTTAAATAAATATTTAAAGATAATTGCAATAATCATCTGATAGAAGGAAATAGCTTTCTTTTTAAATAATATTAAAATTTAATCAACCAATGTTCATATAACATAATTACTGCCAAATGATAAATATAAATAAGATTGAAAACAAACAGGAAATTTTATAACATTTTTAGTCGACACTAGTGATTTATTATAACTTGTAACCTTGCAGTTTAAAACTTGGTTTAAAACTTACCACAGATGTTTCAATTTAATTGCAGAGCGTTTTATTTATTTTAAACTTTAGTTTAAAATTAGAATGAAGATAAATTATAACCTTGAATGTTTCAAATCCTCTCTTAAAAAAATGATGACGGAAAGTTGAAGCATGAATAAAACGATTGTGATTGGCTGATTCTCGTGGAAAATGAGACCTGATTGGCTAAAATTTAACCTTACTGTTGCATTAAAAACTTACGTGATTGGACAACATTTTAATTTTCAAATCATTAAAAAAAATTTGACTGCAAACAATTTTTTCGCCCGAAATGATATCAAATAAATACAAAAATTTTAAGCTTCAAAGAATAAAATCCATCAATTTCACCACAGTAAAAATCTTAAAATGGCATCTTTACTTCATTGAAAGATGGAAAAAAATTAAATCTTAATTTACGTGATCAAAAATTGAATTGAAATAATATATCAATGTACTATATTTGTACGTGTTATCTAAAGGAAACAATTTGAATAGCATAAGATGCACAATAACTCAAGTTAAAAAATTGATAAATTTTTCAAATCCTTGCTTAAATTGTTAAAATACTTAATAAGATGATAATAAATTTAGAAACAAAAATGATTAACAATTTGTTAAAAAATTATCTACTTAATTTAATACTTATGTTTTGAACAAATTTGAATATTTATGTTTGGAATTATACCATTTATTTATTTCGTTCTAGTAACAAGACATTGATGATTTTTGAATGAATAATTTTACAAACATTTATTGTACTTACTTTGCAAAGTTCTTAAAAAAATTGGTTTTCCATCCTCTCGTTTCCAAAAAATTCTAGGTGGTGGTCTTCCTGTTGCATTGCACAATAATGTAGCATTTTCTCCTTCTACAACTGATATATCTGTACTTGTTTGCTCGTTCAGTATATCAGGTGAAACTAAAAAAAATATTTCAATAGATATTTTGAAATGCTAAACAATTTGAAATCTCAACTAATATTCTTTTCTGATGCTTTCAAGGTGTTTTAAAAATATGTAAATCTTTCCAATAACTTTAAATGGTTAGATTTTTATGAAACAATTAAATAAATAAATAGAAAGCATAACAAAATGGTAAGTACTAAGATGTTAAACACGTAATAATTTAATACTAATGATTATTGATTTATAAAAATATTACCTTGCACTTCCAAACATCCAATTTGTGATATCATAGGACTTGTATTAATTTGACACATATAGCATCCTCTATCACTTTCTTTGAGGTGGCGTATTATAAGTTGCCAGGTTCCATTCACTGGATGATCAGCATTATTTGAAACATTCATTGATTCGTACTTTACAGAGATTCGTTCATTTTGAATAACTGTCCTTGTATGGAGTGAGATGATCATTTTATCGGAAGCCCTCAACCATCCAACCTAAGGCATAAATATTTTAATTAAATTAGAACTTTTTCTGTATATAAAAAAAGATATGTCTAATTCATTGACTCATTAACCCCCAGCTTAAATTCCTGCACCTAATAACTTGCAATTTAAGAGATATTTATTGTTTATTACGTAGAGGAACATTAAACAGAAATTTTTCAAAATCCACCTTAGAGGCTGAAAAGGGGAAAAATGTTTTTATGAATTTCTCAACATCTTTAAAGCCCAGTGAGGTACTGATTTCATTTCTGATTTCATTACAAAAGGAAATTTTAGAATTTTACTACCCTCAACCCCTAACCGGTTAAAATCAGAGAAAATATGAATTTCATAAATTTGGTAATCATCAGCCTCTAAGCGCATGATTTGTTTAAGAAGTATTTAGGCTAATTGAAAAAAACACATTTTATAAATTCTAAATTAGCAGGCTCAAAAAAATGTATACATTTGTGTCGTATCTTTCTCGAAATTTAAGATTTATAGTTTTATTTGTAATCATTTAATAATCATTCGAAAAAAATTAATAATTTTAAGACCTTTTGAATTTTACCACTTTCTTTTACATATTAAGGGTTAAATTAAAAAAAAAAGTTAAAACACTTTCAAATGTCTTTTAAAAAGCAAAAAAATTAAAAAATGTTAATCTCTGGAGGTTGAGCGTTTATATTTAGATTTTTTGCATTTTAAAAATTAAGAATTCGTGGAACTACATTTTACCCATTATTTTCTAACTGGTTGATTAAGGTAAATTATACCGCTAAGAAGTGTAAATATATGGTGGAGAACGTAATACCAGCTTCGCTAAATGCGTGACTGTCGTAAGTATGTCTTTGAAAAATTCCCCAACGATAAGTTTTGTGAGTGTTTCAGAATTGAAGATTACCACTTAATGAGGCTGCGTTTTAGGGAAGACAGTTTTGCGTTTTCTTAATCGCAAGTGTCAGGATTGTAATGCCCTTAGATAAAAAGAAGAGATTTCTGATATGTGCTGCAACGCTGGCAAGGTAAAGTTTCCACCCTTTGAGTTTCTGCCTGATTCTCTCTAGAGCCTGCTAATGGATCAACACTTCAAGCATGTCCACTTTATAGACCGAGTTCGAAAAAACGATGGTTGCTTCTAAATGATTTATTTCGGGACTAAGTAGGAGATGGCTTCACGCTGACCTTTGAGGTTCAATGTTTCACTTGGAAGGAAGTTTGTTACCAGCATGTCAACAAAAAGCAAACCATCCAGATAGAAAGCTCGCTGATACGCATGAAGATCATTTTAATGTTGTAACAGCAAATGAGGTAGTTCTGGTCATTGTTGGTCATCAATTTAAGCAGCATGACATTATACTATAGAGCTATGACTTAGAACTATCGTGGCAAAGATGAATACTTTATTTATGTGCCTCGAGGCGCGATCGAAAAATTATTTAGCTTCTACGCTTATTATATCGTGGTCGGACAAGAAGAGATCAATGATATAGTGAACATACGCTCCCTATTCAGTCAATTTTTGATTGATATATACAATACAATAAAGACTGAAAGACTGAATTTTATTAGAAAAATCAGCAACAGATAAAGGTAGACGCTATATTCATTTTAGAGATGATGTCGGAAGGTAAGATGATAACGGGAAGCGGTGCAGTGTTGCATCATTTTCTACTTCACGGTACAATGAAGAACACTGAATGTTATCATCTACACTTACTGTTATATGAAATTCGAGGTCTAACATCCTATTCAGACCTAAAGCTGTCAATAAGTATTGTTCATCCTACACTTCAGTCTGCGTGTAAGGATTTACGTTTATTGAAGTTGATAATATCTGACACAGTACTTCATAGGAACCTGATTTGCGCTATCATCTCTTAAAAATACTATAATTCCTCACAGTAATGTCGATATTTTGTAACTATCCGATTCTTTGAGCCTTTGGAACAAGCGTCAAAACATCATCTCGAAAGACATTCGATAAGGGACATGACCAGTTATCGACAAGGTTTGATATTTAATGCTAATTGAGAATGCAGTATTCAAATTTATAAGAACTTACCACAGTATGGCTTACCTTAACCAATAAGATGTAAAGGAACTTTGTAACACCAGAATTATATGAGGGAGATAAACTACGACATCAACGTTCGGCGTAAGTAATGTCAAATAATAAGGATTCACTAATGGAAGAGTAGCTCATCATCTACTAGTAGATTCTTAACAGTATTCAATTAGATGTTGAGTAAATCTTTTTCCTAAATACTCTTCGTGACAATCAGGAAAAATTCCCTGATTGCGAAAGTAAATAAACAAACATACCATATACCTTTGACTGTGGCATCCTTTGGTATCGCTGCTACATTTTTAGAGAGAACAGAGTGGCCTACACTGCCTTTAAATTATCTCCTAACTTCATCCACGTAGAATCCTATTTACCGTCTCAAAACAAAGTTATATGGTTGAAATTTTACAAAACTATAAAGCTCTTTATCTGAGATAAAAATGCCATCAAATGCATGGGGGGGGGGGGGGGTTGAAGCCCTAAATAGATATTAGGAGCAACAATCAAGTGAAGGAAGGAATTACTATATCGCAGGTTGGTAACTTTCGACAAGTATTAACTAGTAGTGCTAAAGAAACTGAAGATAATGAGGTTCAGATGTGCGCTTTTAGTGCACAAACCCTCCTATGTGTCTCATGGTGATTTCATCTTGAATAATAAACTTACAGTTTTGTAACACTTCATTCATATCACTTTGTTTTGAGATGTTACATAGCATTATACTTACACGAATGAGGTTAAAAGGCAATTTAATGTAGGACAAATCTGATGATAGATTTGTCCCATCTAGCAGTGGTACCAGCTAAGGACTGCATCAGTCAAAGCGCTATGTCGTTCGTTTTACTGAAAGCACGATAATGTCAAACTTTCATTCAGAAAGAATATGAGGGTAAGCTGGGTCTGCTTGACAATCCTCCAAACTTCTTCTTCAAATATGTATCGAAGACTCCAAATATGTACACTAAGTTCGTGAAATAGCTTACAATTTATAGTGATAACATTCGCAAATTTTGCAATAAAAACTTCCTAATCTTCAAATATCTATGAAAAATCTACAGTCTAGCTGTGCGAGTGTGCCGTTTTGACGCCAAAAAACAACAAAGATGCTGTTATTAATGTCGTTATTCTTAAATCATTCAAAGGCCGCAAAAATGAAGTATAAATCTCCAGTCAATTCGGTACTCCAAATAACTGAGGGTATCACTATTCTGTTGTTCAGTGCTCAGAGACTGAAACCAGATGGACATTCACCATTAAGGGAAACTCCGAATTTTAAAGTGCACAGCTTAAGCATTTTAATTTGAAAAATAGACGAAGGAGAAGGACGGCAAAAAAAGAATGGGTGATCGTAATTGAAAAAGACAAGTGAACCGGATAAGTAACCTTTTACAACCACTTGAAGAGACCACTTGAAGGGCACGCGTCCATCTCGTGAGTGTGTGCAATTCTCCCACTTTCCCGATCCTTGGACTTAGGATTTTCCCGTCATTAAATTCATGAGAGAAAAGTGTAGCGTAGACACCGATAACGTTGTTGTGAAATGTTTATTCGCTTAAAATGCTAGGATGCCAGGCTTTGAGTGAATACCTTTGAAAGGAACTTCACGGAGGCTACAATGGACTGCGCTCGAGATTAGTACATTTATACAAGCATGCCTTTTACTTTGGCAAATAATCTCAAGTCACAGGAGCAGTCGCTGAAATTGGCAGGCACTAGCTTGAGGGAAGACCGGTGAATCAGCAATATGGCCTTCGATGAGGTTCATTGATAAAAAGAAACAAATCATAACTGTAAAGAGTTTAAGCAAAGAGTTAATCTGTAAGGAAATTTTTTATACACGGAGACTTTGTTATTAAATAACACATGTAAATTACAAATTCTATTTAAAAAAATATCGTGACGGATAGATAAATTTAGAGGTCATCTGCATTCAAAATATGTTAAATGTCATCTTCCAGCACACCACGAGCATCTTTTATACATATATAAGAAAACCATCAGAAATTCCAAGACCGAGCCTTGCGGCAAGACGATATTTCTAAGGGGAGCTATAAATCTTCCATTTAATCTGATGTTTTATACTATTTGTTCTCTCCCTTTTAGATCCGACATAGAAACCATTTTAGTAAGGTTTAGTAGGTTTTAACCATTTTAGTAGGTTTTAACCATTTTAGTATATTTTTGCAGACTCCCATACTCTTATGCCTGGTCAACAAATGAATGAGGAAGTTTATCAAATGCCTTACTAAGCAAAACAAAATTTCGTCATGGCGAATGTCAGCCTTGACCCTTTAGAAAACCGTCTTTTGGGGTGTATAATCGATCTAAAAGAATATCTAAAAAAGGCATCTTATATTATAGATTGACCCTTTGTGAAGTATTGATAATGAGTTAGACCAGTACACTAAGGGTTAATGAGTTATAGCTGTTTATGTTGAATGGTGTTTACGGAAACTTATTTGACGCGGATCCAGCATGTTGTTTTGATCCAGATAGTACGCGAATGGTTAATGAACAATTTTCTCAGGATCACAGAAAGAACGCTTAAGAGAGCTATTAACCAGAAAAGAATTGCGGTAACCACGGTGAAAGAATGTTTCACTTTATTCTGTTCGTAAAAGTTATTATCTTTTACCAGTTATAAAGTAATTGAAATAATACTGATTATTCAAGTGTATCTCATTATAAAAACAAGCTTATTATTGTTATCAGAGTAGTTGCAGCCTTAATTTAAATACCAAACAAGGGAAGATAGAAGCACTATTGAAAAATTTTACACGACAAATGAAACAGATAACGTACCAAATATAATAATCTAAAATCATTTGTTATAATACATTCACGGTTGACTGCTTTGTTCCCAATATAAAGTGGTGATATTTTTATAAACATCTATTTAATACAAATTCTGAATATTTTCTTTGGATTAAAGAGAATTATTCAAGGCTTACTGAAATTGGCAAAATAGTTTTTGGGTATTTCAGTAACAAAGAATGAATGTATAAATAAAAAAATTTTTACTTTTATATATGAGTAAGGATTAAATTAACCAATAAAAATATTTATTAAAATTTGTTTTAATATCAGTATAAACAAAAAAAAATCTCAGTACCTTAAATTTACCAATATTGCTAACACTACATGAAAAATTAGCTTCACGACCAACAGCTGCTGTTCTGTTTTCCACTGGTGAAATAAATTCTGGGCCAGGAGCATTGGAGGAATCTAAAATGAATATATTTAATTTAAAAAAGTTTACCTACTAACGTGATTTACTATATAAGTTAACGTACTAAATGTTCAAAATGTTCTACCACTTCCCCCTCTTTTTATTTTGGAAGGTAAAGATTTTCAGTTTTGTAGGTTGTTCAGTTTTGTAGGATGAACTTGATGATGATCTTAAATTTGATATTGACCTTAATTTTTAAGCTCATTTGAAGATCAAGTTAAGTTTTTCAAAGGGAATACTCTATTTTAGACCCCGGATTTTACAAGAACGAAAAATTTTATGTTCAGACAGGTCGCCATGGTACTGATAAAGATCACTCATAAAGGGCATTTTCAAGTTCAAAATTGCAAGCTTTTGCATGCGAATGGTGAGCCAGAGTTTAAAAGTCCGATACGATGTAATTCGTTTGTTATCCTTCACATGTAAAAGCTTGTAATTTAGATCTTAACAATGATCTTTATAGATCTTTAAAGGAGGATTCCCACGCTTCATATGAAAATTCCCCCACTGTCAAAAACTGCGGTAACGCTGAGAAACGTACAAAACATTTTCTGTCATTTAAAGCACTTAAAGAGCTTTAAGTTTAGCAAAAAATTTATATGGAGAAATACAGGGAAAAAGAATTATAAGGCTTTAAACTTTCAGAAATAACATGGAGAATATAGTTATGAATAAGCTTTTCAATAGTCTCGGGGCAGCTTGCCATTAGTCAATGGGCATCCTCTTTTAAAGTAACAACATGTCTGAACTTTTTCAGAGTTTGGGGTAAAACATTAGGAGCTCCTATTTGAAAAACTTAAGTTTACTTTTAAATAACCTCAAAAATAAAGATGTATGTCAAATTTAAGGTCATTCCAGTAAGAAGTTCATCTTACAAAACTGAACAACTTTTGTATTTGACATTTTAATCCAAAATTCTTACTTTCCAAAGAGGTTTAGGGTCCAGAACATTTCAAACACTTGATATATAATAAAAACTAATATTATATTACAATTAATCATTTAAAAAAACTAATTTCACTTGAAAATCGACATCAAAACCTATCTATTGGAAAAAATTATCGACAAATCGCAGTTTGTTCAAAAGTTACAACCAAAGCAAAATTTACCATGAATATAACATTAAAATTCTGCAAAAAGGTCGATTTTTATATATTTTTTAAATGAGAAGGAAGACATATTAAGTATTATTGACAAACGAATATTTAATCGCTTGTGAAAATCAGCGAATAAAAAAAAAAGAATCTTGGCTCGGTTTAATGAAAGCTAAAGATTTTTTATTAAAAGTAAGTATCTCGAACGAACTTTCCTAAGAAATTAGAAAAGTTACTATTTTCATTTTTTGTAAAAAATTTGAATGTCATCTTTAATTTTTACGTTATCTACGTTTTTCTTTAGTTGATGAAAACGAAAAGCATTTTAGTTTTTTTAAACCTGGAGATTGATAGAGTAATTTTTACATAATCAAGTAAAAAGTAATTAAATTTGTGTATTCAAATCTTATTAACTATTTATCCAATACCGCTAAGTTGTAAAAAAAAAAAAAAAATTAATGAATTAGGTACAAAATGTCAGCTCTTGCAATTTGATATTTATTTTCACAATCCAGCGCAATATAAAATAGACTAGATGTGTTTCCATTATAAAGTATTTTTACAGTAAAAAGTGCCTGGAAAGTAATTATTTTTTTTAATTATCAGTTGTAAATTATCAAAGTCTGTTACTGTAAGCATAAATGTTTCTAAAGTATGATGAAAATATTTTAGTTAAAACCTAGAAACTCTAGTTCTCTGGAAAGCCAAATTTCAAAAGTGAAAAGTTTACTATATGTGAGCTTAGTTTATATCTCAAAATTCTTCTAGATTACCTTAGTTAACCATATAATATATAAAAAAGGTTGTATTTTTACAGATATAGATTTTAATTATACTTATGCTTAAATACAACTTTTTGTATTTCATCACGTAATATTTCACCAATAACTCTAAAAGAATTAATTAGAGTGGATCAACCAATTGACAGCCGATTTGAGAAATTCTTCAAAGATACAAAAACCTAAATGAGACATTATCCAGTTACAAAAGATTCAACAACTAGTATAATTTCTTTAATAGTTTTTTAAATTTATTTTATTATTTTCATTTTAAGACTTGTAGACAATACTAGATATTAATTCATAACACACTTAAGTTTTTACCAAGATTATGATGTATCAATTTTCCTTAATCAACTCAATTTAATAAGCATAACTTAATAGTTAGCTATAAAGGTTACCACCTAAAGAAATAGTTGACATATTAACTATAAATAAAGTGCGGTTTTAAATGGTCCTGATAAATATACGATAAATATTTTCAGAAAGTTAAGCATCTTCTAAAATTGAAAAGCTTTTAAAAAAGAAATATTTTAATAAAAAATAATTATAGAATAATATATAAATAGTATTGGGCTTTATTTTTATTATTATTTTACAAGGTATTTTTGTCCATATCTTTTAATATTCTTCAGAATTTGTAACTTTTAGAAACATTCATTAATAATTGTTATATTTCAATTTATACTTATTGCAAGTGAATTTTAGTACATTTTATCCGATCAATCAATTTATACCGTTTGATTTTGTTGAAATGATGAAATGTTTTGCAACATGTTCTAATTTCATTATTGATGAACGGTTAAATAATGCAGGATGGCCCTTTTGAATTTTTGTTACATTAACTTCATTGCATTTGCATTTTGTAAAATAATGCTATATAAGATTTAAAAAGAAAAAAAATTATTTCAATTTCTATTTACAAGTATAAGAAATAAGTAATATATATAGCACGAAATAGCATTTGTAAAGACCTTTCCATCTATAGTTTATATAGATGGAAAATGTATTACTATTATTACATTACTATTCTCAAATCAATATTTTTCTGAAAGATGATTAGTTTAGACAGTTGATTCTTCTTAGTCGCAATTCAAAATTTAATCTATGTATTATTTTTACGATTTTATTTTGAAACAATATTGTTCGAATATAAAGAATCATATAAATGGACATAATCTTTTTGGCAAAGCTATCATATCAACAATTCTATCTCTTTTCAAAAATAATTGACCGAACTCAAGGAAAAACCAATCGATTGTCTTGAAATTAAAGCCTCAATTAAATTTTTTACTATAAAGAACGCCATTAAATTTTATTAGGATGTGCAAAGCTGTTCACGAACTCCTACGCATAAACATGCACGCACTTCTCTCTGCGTGTACGCAAGCACATGCACCAGATCGTATAAGCGCACAAGTTAGTGTGCGCGTGTCGCGTCGCACCAACATCATGTAAGCGTCCGGGCACCGCGATACTTTTTAAAAAACATTTATTTGATCATTGAGCTTCACCAGTAATGAATTAAAACTTTTTTTTAACGATTCTATTTTTTAATGAAACCATTCTTTACGGCCGTTTTTTGTCATAATGCGCCTGCGCTTTTCGTATAGTTTTAAAAAAAAATCATTCAAATTAGGTGATTAAAAAGCCTAGATTCTGATTAATTGAACAAATTTCAATTCTTATTAAAACGGAAAATTCAATTAACATGATTTTAACGGCATTGATAATATTGTTTTTACTGTACCTTACGGTGATGTCGTATAAACAGTGTAAGTAAAAAATGTTTTAATATATTGCACTTATAAATAAATAAAGAATAAATAAATACATTTTTGACTGAAATTTTAAAATAGATGAATAATTGCAGAATTATTTACTGTAAATAAAATGCAGAAACTGTCAATGTTTATAAATTTTGATTTTCAAAAATTAAGTTTGTTTGATATTTTCGTGTCAAAAAACACAATTTTTTAAATTAAAAATTTTTTTTTAATTCAAAATTTTATTACATATGCATTATTTACAAATTTTAAATAAATATTAACAAATTGTTGCGTAACAGAACAAGGATTAATATAAAATCTTGTAAAATTAACAATAACAATTTAACTATCGTTTTTATTTTTTGAACAATATCAAATTATATAAAAATAAGAACATTACTTAAAATAAAAATTATTATTATTTAGGAAAATTGAATCATACCTTCGCTTGAATTGGCATTTTTCGTTTCTATGGTTGTAAAACATTGAGAAATTAGCAAAGTTATAAACTGTACGGTCAGTAGCAGACCATTTTTTATGAAGATTTTTTTCATTTCCTTGATATATCTTTGTGTTGTTGACTATTTAAATTTTCCAAATTCGCTTCTCTTCTGCACTTGAAATTGCAAACATATTACAATTTGTTTAAAAACTCCGAGCTCGAAACATGAAACAAAAGATAATCAAACTGTTTTCCGTTAAAAGGAGCAACTTTTTATATATAAAGTTGAAATTAAACGTAATTTCAAATCAATTCATTAACAAGTTAATTGCAAGAGCGTAATATTTAAAACTTCTCTTATACATTTTATTCAAAATGAAAATTCGAAAGCGTTTAAAAGCTAGCTTTCGGTAAAGCTGATCCTGATTCTGCTATCCCGGGACGCAGACTGCTTTGCCAGGACAGCTTCAGCGCCTACAGACGGATGATATTATTCTATCTCTCTCTCTCCTCAATCTTTGTTAGGCATCCGTCGTTCATACTTCTCTCTTTGTTTGTATCATTCCGTTTCTACGGCTATCTCTCTCAGCACTACCTCGGTTTCTCTTTCTTATGCCACACATACACGCGTCTCTGTCTCTTTCTCTCAATATGCCTTCTTTACTACTACTGATCAGCGTAACTATCTCTGTCTTCCAACCTCGTGGAGCCCAGCATGAAACGACGTAAGTCGCGCCTGCGCAAATTGTGTGTGCCTTGATTCCCGGGCACCGCTCTCTATACCGCTCTCTGCCTCTCTCGCTCGCTCGCAGATTCACAAATTCTTAACTATGTTTTGTTTTAGTCAACATTTTTATTTTAGCTAGCTGCAAATCAGATTATCGATAAATAATTGCATAAAAATTCGTTTACCTTTTTAGCCTATGCAATATTAAAACGACCTAGGCATGTTTTAACTTCAAATGAAATAAAGATTGCAGAGATTATAAACTATACTTTTGCAGCTTAATCGAAGCTGCAATAAACAAACAGCATAAGCACGTGTGTAATTTAAGATGTAAATTATTTTCTGGATACAATCGATTTGCAATCAAAGCTCTAGAAAAAATGAAAACGTTTATCTTTATTAAAGCTAAATTTGCGAGCATGTAATACGAAAATCTTGAAGCATTTAACACTAAAATTTTGCAAAATCGAAGAAAATGTTTATTAACTATTAAAATGCTTTCCTTTAAGCCATTAAGAATGTTTAAATTTTAAAATAAAATGTTGACATGAAAGATTAATATTTAGAAATAGAGCTGAAGTGTCGTACAAATTAATGGATAAAGACATCCGCTGTTCTCAATAAAATGATAGTAAAAATAGGACAGGATTAAGCTTACTTCTTAAACGCAAAAATGTATTCGTTAACATTTATTGAATCTACAAAAACAGTAAACAACAAAAGCTTTTTCAATATCAGAAAAATACGTTTTTTATATCAAAAAAACTGATTGATTCTGTAAAACGACGAAGAAAACAATAAGCAAACCTTAAAATTTATTGAATTCAATTTAACATCTATAAAAATCTCAAGGAATAGCTTTAATTTTCAAAATTTATAGAATGATTGTATCAACATGCAATAATTTAATAAAAATAAAAAGAATATTAAACAATAAAATACCTTGTTACAAGCAAAACAAAGATTTTTAAAATATAAGAAATAAATTTTCTTTTCTAAAAGTCAATAATGTGTAACAGTAGAAGATTTATATTGAATAATCAACTATACGTAATCCATGAAAATTGAAATTTACTGCACACATATATAATTGAAAAACAGCCCTCCGACTGTATCATTAACTTATACTTATGCTCGCGGTCGGATTTTTCATTTTTTATATAATCTTAATTTTACAATTTTATGGTAGAATCATGATAACAAATTTTATTAAACCTGAGAATTTATTTATTTATAATTAAAAGGATACAGTTTTTCAAGCATCTATCTCTTTTTTTTTCGTAAAAAATAATGTCCATCAGTAAGATACCTAATAACATAACGAATAGATTGACGCATGATGTGTCAAAATTGGAGCTGCCATTTACGTTCTATGAGAGAGCAAAGGAGCCCCTAATACATGAATGTACACAAGTGTATCGTACATAGATGTAAAATACTTTGCCCGCTTTGCGGGGCACAATCTGCAGGTAAACATTAAGCAATTTATCATCGCTTGGATTTGTTAAACATGAAACTTGTTCTTATTTTACATAATTCCTTAAAATGTTTATTATTAATTAATGTAATTTAAAATAATGTATTATTAAAATATTTATATTGGTGCTTGAAATTCGATTTTTAAATTATTAAAAGTAGTAGTAAAATATTTTTTCAAATTCGCTAAATTCGAATTGAATTTAGTTCAATTTGTATTCTTATTTTGTATTCTTCGTTTCGAATTTACGTACGATCAAATATATCAAATCTAAAACAAAATGTACTTGTAGAGTTTTTCAATTTTATTAAAGAAAAATTTCTGTAAAAAATGTGCCAATCAAATCGATGTCTTTAATTGACTTAATTAATGACCTGCAACAGTTCTTTATTACGATTTCGTTTGATATGATTGTTTCTGTTACTAAAAATTTTGGTTTCCAGAATTATCACATTTAAATTTATAAATTTGATCCTTTGAAACAAGATCTTCAAAATTATTACTTACATAAATCGAATTCTTAAAAATTGATTGTTACTGAATTCTTAATTAATTGAGGTACTTTAAATATTTATTAATGGTTTTAGTCTTTTAATAGAAAGTATGGAATAATTTTATAGATTTTATCATATGAACATAAGTTTAATTTGTAATTTATACATGTACTAGTTAATTATAATGCAATAACGCTTAATAACTGATTCAGCTAATTCAAAACTATTGATTAGCATTAAAGTATCGAATTCAACTAAATGTTTGTAAAGATTGGGATGGGATGGAATATATTTTTTCATCGTGGTGGTAAAATGATCAGCAACAAAGCACAAATATGTCATAATTTACCATTTACTGTTTTTAGAAAGAACAGCATTGAAGAAACAAAAAATTACAATTAAATAACTTTCAATATTTATTTAAACCTAGGTTGGGATACATAAGTATTTCATGGATGTGTAGTATATAAAAATAACTTTAATATTTAATTAATCTTCATCTAACTTAAAAATAATATAAAAATTTGACCGACCTGGTTTTGATATTTTTTATTTAGGTTGTTTTTTTTAATAATCCGAGCTATAAAATAGAACTCAAAAATTGAGTTTTTAACGTTTTCCAACGTTCTTGAGCTTAAGAAGGTGTCAAAGACAGTTATATTGGTAATGTAGGTACCTGTAAAAATCCGAAGCGCCGTCTAGGCTCTAGATGGTACTTTGCAGTCGTGGAGAAACTGAAAATTAAAATTTTATATTATTATTATTCATAAAATAATATTTTTTACTTACATTCACTCAATTTTAACCTCTTTTTCAAAGATAATATTATGTTATTATAAAAATTTAGTGATCCAAGATAGTATCTATCTCAATTGCAGTTTCACTGCAAGGTAAATCAATCTGTTTTCTTCTTTTTGATGAAAGCTATCATCATGAAGATTTGCAAGCATCGGCAACCAGTCGTTTGGAAATGGCATTGTCAGCCGTTTTCCTGACAGTCCCATTTAAAAACCGTTAGATTTAGACGCTTCTAATTTTGCATGGTTTTTTATAATAGCAAAATCGAATTGTTTCTACTTTTCAAGTGACTTAAATGGGTAAAAAAACGCTGTCGACTGTATATAGACTTTTAACACTTTTAATATTGTAATTTTTAATAGCAGAAATAAAAGTGATAGGTAGAAAATTGTCTATTTTTTTAATATACCTAATTTTTATATTATATAATTGAATAAGCAGATATAACTAAACAAGCATTTTTATTTTGCACGCAAAATCAGTCAAGAAGTTTTCACGCGCCTGCGCCGTTCTTACGTCACGTATATACACTTCGATTGCTCAACACGGCCAATACACTATGCAAGTATCTCACTATGACCACTCAGCACGATACAGCGCCTTGTTGAGCGCTCACAATATCTATAACGAGATGAAAGTGTAGCGCAAGCGCATGAAAACTTTTTTCCGTGTTGACTGTCCAACAGGGCTAAATAACTAACAAACGGAGTATCAACCCATCGGACCTTGGTAAAATTGCTTGAGGTCATTTCTTAGCTAAAAAAAGAAGACACGTGTCTTAGCATTTATTCAAATGGGCCTTATTGTCAGTATCATAGTTATTTTCTAAAAGGTGAATTATTTTAATAGAACCACCTTAATCTTTACAGTGCTATAAAATTGACTTAAAACGAAATCTTAGCGACTTTAACGTTTCGTGATCATTATCTTAAAAATAAATAAATCAGAGAATTTATTAATAAGCAAAAAATAAATTTTGACACTCCGTGCGCAAAGCTCAATTTCACGTACGCTTGAATAAAAATGCATGCGCCAACTCAAGCCTTGTACACGTCGTGTACTACTATTTTTTTAACAGAATCTGCGAAGCTCGCTTTCGTGCTTGTTTTGCTTTCGCGAAATAGCTGTTTTACACGACGACGCGCAAAATATGCGCATGCGCAGATCCATTTAAATAGGACTAAAAAGAATTCCCTAATACATCAATTTTTTCGAAAATTCGAAGGGCTAGAGCATTTCTAGAGTCAGATTTAGTTTCAACGATCCAAAATCTACGAAAAGTAACTATCCATACTCAATCCACAAGAGTCCCGTCAACTAATGTCGTATACGTCACGGATCTTTGATATAGACATTTTTACAAAAAAATAATTGCTTACAAAAGTTGTGTTTCACAGAATTCTTATTATTATATTATAATATTGCTCTCGTAGAATAGGGAGATCATTTCAACTGTATTATTGACTCGATCATTATCTGAAATATATAGATGAAGTTTATTTAAAATAATAAATTATATTCTTAATTCCTCAAACCTTCCACTATCAAAAATTTATTCATTCAAATATCATAATTAGCGAACAATGTTGAAATAGTATTCTATTAATTTAACAAATATATAAAAACTGTATATTTAACGCAAACTTAAAATGAAAATATAATTTCGTATGTCTTCAAATCAACCTGTACTGGACATACAACGGTAAACAAAATGATGCGTACCAGTCAATATTAGAAAAAACGAACTATTTATAGTTGATTAGATGAGTTATTAGTCGATTTCAAAATAAAAAAGTTAAAGAATAAAAAATGTGATTAGCAGCTTTTTAATTAAAATGTTTATGTTCGTGCAATGGTGAGTAAAATAACTAAACATATTAAAATGTTTTAAATCTTTAACTATCAGTCAATTATAATTTACAATTCATGTAAATAATGAAAAATAATTGTCACAAAAAATATCTGACCTAAATTTAATATTACAACAAAATGATCATAATTATTATTTTCTCGAAAAAAAACTCATATACCTTCAAAATAAATTTTAAAATAAAAATTTCCTTTCTTTTCATTATTAAAATTACTCACAATTACTATTCTTATCGTGACTTTAGCCGTTTTTCTTAAAATCGTTATTTTATTCATAAATTTGAGATTAAAAAATTAATTTTTTTATTTATAAAAAGAGTAAATATGTTCATACTATAATGATTACTTAAAAACTGGTCTAATAAAAAAAATGAATAATGTAGACAATTTTTATTAATTAAGCCCCAAAATAAAATATTATAAATTAATGTTTATAAACTTTAAATAATAATTAATGAATTGCATATTTAAAGCAATAATAAGATTTGTAGATATTAAAGTTCAAAAATTTTAACGATTCTTTTACTTTTACTTATGAATTATTCGAATTTGTCTACTTAATTTAAACTGAAACTTCGAAGGAGGAAACTTGTTTCGCTTCCAGTGAGTGGGGATACCTGGTCATCATAACAGCACAGTGCAAGGATAGTCGCGAAAGTAAGTGAACGTACAGGCAGGTTTTATAAAACAAGCATATTAGTGTTATCTTCCTGTCTGAAATATCAAACAAATAATTAACCAACGGTTAGTATGATAGTATAAGTATATTTAAGAATGTGATAAATCAGTTTTCTTTTATTTTCAATAAATGTAAGTGATAGTGAAGATCTAAAAACTCTTGAGTAGCCGCGCGAATTGAGAAAGTTGTATGATATAATATTGACCGAATCGTACGATTGTAGTGCATTTGTAATTGCAGCACACTCTGAGTAATCAAACGCTAAATAAACGCAAAATAAATGTAAAGAAATATTGATTTGACTTTATCGCTAAAATTATGAATTTCAAATAAATTTTTAAACAATAATTTTTTACTGATTTTTTTATCAAAAAGTTTTATAAAGTGTAACAATATACTCAGAATAATATTTTAAAATAACAATTTTTACATTAACTTCTGTTATTAAGTTATATAAGTGTAACTTTTTACGTTAGTTGTATTTACAGTTTTAAATAAATACAATATTAAATTATATTTAATGTCTATGCTTTAAGTTTTTCTTAATTTTTACATTTATTTTCAATTTTATTAATAAATTTAGTTGTCAAAAGTAAAGCAAGAAAAGTTTGTTTTAAAAATAATTATAGAAATTTAAAATTTATTATAAACATTTTTTTATCAATTTTTTAATACTGCAGTCAATATTAATCGTAAAATATCCATCGGCTTAATTTTCTTTAATTATCTTTTTTACTTATTGGGATTATTTTTATTTTTTCCGCTTTGGAAAATTTTGAGAAGTTGCGTAGTAAGGAACAAAAAATTCCATGAGCAAATCAATTCTCTTCAAGTTTCGAATATTATGTACTAACTTCAATATCGTAATATTTATAAGAGTAAGAAAATAGTTGTGAAAATGAAACTAATTGTACCCTTACAAAATTATAAATAAAAATAAATTGGAAACTGTAGAAGCTTTTAATTTCAAAGAATGAAAAAATGAAAAAGTGAAAACCGTCTAAAAATCTATGCGTTTATTGAAATGTACTGTAAAGTTTTTATAAACTACAAATAAAAATGACAATACCAATATATACATATATAAATGATCAGATTCTCTTCCAATCCATATGTTTGACGATGAAATTCGTGTGTTTATAGGTTTATTCCTCGAGTGAAAGTTTTCTGCGTGTATATATATATATATACATATAGCACAGTGCAACTCCTTAACCTTTAGAGGACGGGATGGCCCCTATACGAGCCATGACCATGATAGACACTTTAACTATGGTAGTTTTGAGATATCAGATATCACACATTTACCCAATTTCTATAGAAAAGCAAGAGAAATAAAAAATCCCAAATTCCCGTCCTCTAAAGATTAAAACAAATTTTAAACAGAAGAGGATACGTAAAAATATATCATCAGTTTTTACATTTTTTATATAAAAATATTATCTTAGTTCAGGTACAGTCAGGAAAAATTTTTAAATGTTTTCTTATAAAATACTCTTATTAGCGGGAGATACCGACAATTACAGTTTCTCAAATTTAATGTGAGATACCGACAATTACAGTTTATCAAATTTTTCAATCAAATTTTACACCGTTTTAATATTTCATTTTAAAATGCTCTTTGGTTTCATATATAGCAGGGTACTACAAAGCTAAAGAAATTGTAAGTAAAACTACAAAGCATTGGGAAACTGTAATGTCGGTAACTACGCGTATATTTTATATCTGCACTCTCATATTCCCTAAAACTCAATTAATCCCTAAAAACCAATATAATTTTTCGGTTATTAAATATGACGGTTGAATTTTCAAATTATTGTTTTCCTTAATATAAAATTTACAATAATTAAAATAATTTTTTGATTCAAAATTAGTAATATTATAAAAAGTGATTGCGTTGTTAAAAGTAGCCAAAAATCAGTCACTATTCTTCTTTATGTATACATCTTTAACTTATTATACTATACAATGATTTCTCCTTAGTATTACGTAAATTTTTTTCCAAACCAGATGTTAAATGAAAGTCATCTTATAACGTTTCAACTAAAATAAATTTTGAACTTTTTTCAATTTAAATTAGTTTTTAGTTTATTCCGATTAAAGGCTGCCTTTTTGTTAATACAATTTGTTGAAAAGGCGCAGCCATGCATTATATTTTATTGTTATATAAAAATATTCAACGATTGAAAATGTTTAAATTAAATGTATACAAATTTAGCTTGATCTGCCTATCTATTAGTCTTTTAGGTCACTTACAGTCATT
This sequence comes from Ormyrus nitidulus, assembly GCA_900474335.1. Taxonomy (NCBI): domain Eukaryota; kingdom Metazoa; phylum Arthropoda; class Insecta; order Hymenoptera; family Ormyridae; genus Ormyrus; species Ormyrus nitidulus. Next base: position 21,891 of record UCOL01002105.1, read on the forward strand.
TTGATAATCCTATGTCTCAAATTACTTACCTAATACTCCAAAAAACTGTTAACTTCATAATAAGTTGCAAAAGTTTCTATTTTCCTTATTATAAAAATCCCACGTGGGATTCGTTCGCTTTTCGAGTATTTATCGATCCCGAGCCAAGAATATCGAAAAAACGCTCGAATTATAAAAAAAAAATTGAATAACGAATGCGAATGTCGGCGCACGATGCGCGTCTGAATTAACAAGTAAAATCTTAAAAATGACATTTTTTATATTTTAAATTCACGCGAAGTCTAAGCCTAATTGATGCAGAGGCGCAGTAGGTTAAGCTACCTTTTATGGCATCTTTTTTAAATTTTATTTAATGTTTCTCTATTTATGCTCTCAAATGGTACTAATTAGCGATGGAGATAAACAAAGAACATGTATTCGTTACAGTGATGGTAGTTTCAATTCACAGGCACTAGAACCTTTGAATTCAGAGTTTGAAGAACTTATATTATATTCTCTCTTACCGATCGAGATTGAAGACCTCGATTTCTGCCAAAGTTGTGCGAAATTCTTGAGCGAGACCCACAGGTAGCCGACCTCTTCAGAAATCATGCACTCCGCGCAATCGTGCATGGAGAAAAATCGCTAGTAAAATTTACTTAAAAATTATAAGTAAATGGTACTGATTCGGACTTAAGTAAAATTTACTTAATTATTAAGTAAGCCACCGCACGTGCGAGAGAGACAGAAAGAAAGATGGCGCTTCGGATTCGGTAAAATTTACTTACAAACCTGTAGTAAAGTTTACTTAACGTGTTTGCTTAACTTTTTAAACAACCTTTACTTAAATTTTGTTAAATTTTACTAGGGATTTTTCTCCGTGTTACTTACTAAAATTGACAACGGATCAGGTTCAATTACAGCCATCGAAAATTTCGGTAAACATTTTTTTTAAAGAAATGTCCTCAAACTGACTAGGATTTCAATATGTATATGTTAGGTATAACTTCACTTCAAAGGTAAAAATCTTACTGTCCAAACCGAGACCTGAGCCTAAACGTCACTCAATTTATCATATTGAACATCTCTTATTGATTTTGATTATGTTATACCCAGGAAATCAATTGCAATACTAAAAAGTGCAAACGCTCAAATTAAATAAACGCTCAAACACGCTATCTGCGACGATTTCAAAGCAAAACATGCACTAATTATTAAAGAGAGCACTATACTACCCTTCTAAGAAAGAACATTCTATCTATAGGATGTTTTCTTATTAGATAGGACGTTCTTTCTTAGGAGGGCAGTATAGCATGCGCATTTTTTTTTTAAATTAGGCTTATAAAGCAGATCTACGAGCAAAAATCAATTTAAAAAAAATCGTTAAGGGATGTTTTTTTGAAATATATTGGTTTACAATCATGAATTAATACATTCTCATATTATATTATTTAAATATCATTATTTTTTTTAAAGATGGAAGAAACAGATTCAATCCAAGATTTTTATTCGGGAAAAAGCATCTTTATTACTGGCGGTACAGGATTTATGGGGAAAGTTCTGATTGAAAAACTATTGTACAGTTGCTCGGATCTTAACAAAATTTACGTTTTAATGAGACCTAAACGTGGTCGTTCTGTAGAAGAAAGAACAAATGATTTTCTTCAATTAGCGGTAAGTAATTAATTATTAACAGTTATGTATACATTTTTACGGTGAAAATTTAAAATATATTGTAATATAAGAGTGCTTTGCCGGAAAGACGTAAGTCTGAATTGCACGTGGCGCCTCCTAGAACTTTGAAAATCATATAGAACTTCTCAAAGACAGCTTACTTTGAAAAACAAAGAAAGTTTTATTGAATGTTTTATTATTTGTTATTAGTTTTTAGTAACATCATATTTCTCGAAATATTTAATATTAATATTTCTAAAATCTAATATTTCCAGAAGGGCGCAAAGTGATATGTTGCACCTAAGTTGCGTAATATTAACGTTTCGTGGCATCTCGATCACCTGGCAAAGCACTCTTATCAATTAAAACTTGACGTTAAGAATATTATTTTTTTAAATTTTAAATTGAAACTAACAAAGTAGTATATATTTCGATGCAAGTGTGCGAAGCAAGTGTTTCTCTCACAGGTGTCGTTTTTCGCCCGAGCGAAGCAAGGGTGACAAAAACTCCCGTGCAAGGATCCCCACACAGATTACTTCCCGCACTAATGCGGAAAGTAGATTACTTTGCGCACTCGTGCGTGAATATTCAGTTTCCACACTGAAAATAGGCAAGAAATGATATATAACATACTTATAAGTCAGTAAAATAAGAAATGTCTCAGATCACAAGTAATTTTCGGCCGAGGCGAAGCCGAGGGTGACAAACATGTGATCTGAGGCTTTCTTTTTTACTGGACAAGGTGTGTATTAGTATATTACGCACCTAGGGAGGGAAAGAACTGGTAAGCTCATAACTCATATAAATTCACACCTGAGCCGACGGCGAGGACTATGGGCTTACTTTCTATTTTATCTCCCGAAGAGCATGTATCTTATTTTTTGCCTAACGGGGCCGAAAATACAACGTTCTTGATTTGGCGCCGGGCGAGAAAGTACCACTTTCCCGTCCAGATCGAGAAAGTTGCATTTGCGGCCTCGCTAGGCAAAAAAATAGTATACGCTCCTCGGGAGGTAAAATGGCAAGCCCATAGTTCGGGTAAATTGCACTCGGCTCGGGTGTCAATTTACAGGAGCTATATATGGGCTTGCAAATTCTTTACCTCCTTAGGTGCGTAATATACTATTTAATTTATAACTAATATCAATTTTGCTCTAATTCATTATATCTTGTTCATAATACAATTTTAAATCATAATATGTATAAAATATAAATGTAAATTTAACGGAAGATAGATTAAATAGGTATTAAGTTAGCATAGATTACTTTAAATGATTTTTTATTATTAATTAATTGAAAAAATTTTAATTTTATTGTAGATGTTCAATAGAATAAGAAAGTTCAAACCGGATGTTCTTAATAAAATTGTTCCATTGAATGGTGACGTTACTGTAGAGAATTTGGGACTTACTAAAGACCAAGAAAAACTTCTAAGAGAAGAAGTAAATATTGCATTTCATTGTGCAGCTACGCTAAAGCTTGAATCAAATTTAAAAGATGCAGTATTGATGAATACAGTAAGTATTGTTTGCCTTAGAAAGCATAACATTACATTGGAGGTACAGAGTCGACTGTCTAATTGTGACTTTAAGTTTCTTATTCTTTACTATTTTTAACTATTTACGATAATACTGATATTTCTAGGTGTTTACAATAGATTGTGCGACTGACATTATTTGAAATATATTATAATTATATTATAATTGCATTATAAATCTTTATCACTTATTTACATGAACAACTTATTATAATCAATTTGATTTGTATTGTGTTTATGAATAAAGTATTAATTAAAAAATAAATAAGATACACAATTTAAATATCAACTAATTAGGAAATCAATTTAGAGCTCCATATTAATATTGCTTAAGAATTTCAAGATATTTTCTACGTAGGTGTTTTACATGTACAGTTATTTTCTTATTTTCAGTAAAAATTATACCTTAGTTTTTCTTCGAAGTGTCGATTTTGTCAATCCGAAAGTGCAAATTCTAGGTTCTTGTTATTGTAATGAGCATGCGCAGTAATTTTCTAACGGGTTATACGGTTGTCAGCGCAAATTTTCAAACATAAACATTTTTTTTTAACAAATTAAATAACGAGGAATTGGAGAATACAATTTTATAAATTTGAAAACAAAGTATTTTTTTAATGCCACTTTTACTGTAAGTTTGTCGTATTTAAGTGCATAAATGGAGACGATTGAAGCTTTCTAGAATAAAATAATCGAATTAGTTGCAAATATTTTAAAATATTTACTTAAAAGATAAATGTTTATATTGTACCACCACCTATTACATAGAATGAATTAATGTTTTAATAGAAGAATTGTAATTATGTTTTAGATTGGAACCAAAAATGTTTTGAAACTAGTTAAAGGGATGAGGAATTTAAAAGCCTTTATTCATTTAAGTACAGCATTTTGTCAGGTTGATCAAGAGGAGCTCTGCGAGTGTGCATATAATACATCAGAGGATCCAGACAATATTATAAAACTTGTTCAATCCTTGGACATTAATGCTATAGAAACAATCACTCCTAAGTAAGTAAAGTTCCGAGTAGTTTAATCAACTGTTTTAATAATGCAACAAGTCTCAAGAAATTTTTTTAAAATTATTTGAAACCTTTTATTAAAAAAGTACTAAATCTAGAATATTATTTTCATCAAGTGGATCAATAAGTTAAAAAGAACTATTAACTAAATAGAAATAAATATTTTTCGGCTCTCGTGGTATAAAATACAGTTGGATACTAGTGTGTAAGTTTATTTTTACTCGTACAATTTTTCTCCTTCGCTTCGCTCGGGCGAAAACTGTTTCATGAGGTACATAATTAACTTTCATAGTATCGAAATGTACTATTGAAATTAATAACTACAGCAAAAGAATTACCATTTAAAAATTTGTTTGGTATTTTAAGGATGCGAAATATTTATTCTAAAATCTAATATCATTCATTTATTTATTTACAGATTAATTGGAGATCATCCAAACACTTACACATTTTCAAAGCGATTAGCGGAAAAATTGTGTGCTGAAGAATTTCCTAATTTACCGTGCGCCATAGCAAGACCATCAATTTGTGAGTTGACGTTAATTTTTATAAATTGTAAACATAAATATATTTTTCATTACTTTTCGCAATGACCCAATTTTTTCTAATAAGATAGCCTTTGTCGTTTATACTTCAATCGTAAATAATTTATGTATATATTATTAAAAGAGAAATGTATTCGTAGCAGAATATAAACAATTGTTTGATTGTCTTTTCATTTACTTTAGTAACACCGGCTTGGTCAGAGCCTTTACCAGGATGGGTAGATAATTTGAATGGACCTGTTGGATTAATTGTAGCAGCAGGGAAAGGTGTACTTCGCTCTATGCATTGCAATCCAAATTATCACGCAGAAGTAATTCCTGTGGATTTAGCCATCAATGCACTTATAGCAATTGGGCACAAAATTGGAAAAAAATCAGAAAGGTGTATACCGCAAACAATTTAAATAAAAATATAATTTATTTAAAATTACGAATTATTTTATGCATTTTAGATCAAGTAAAATTCCGGTTTATAACATAACGCAAAGTCGAGTTATGCCTGTTACCTGGGGTGAAGTTCTTCAAAAAGGAAAATCAGTTGCTTATGATTATCCATTTGAGAATGCAATCTGGTTTCCTGATGGAGATATTCGTAGAACCAAATTTATTCATAATTTATTTGTATTCTTCTTTCATATAATACCAGCATATATGATTGACTTTTTGATGGTAATATTTCTTCAGAGACGTTTGTAAGTAATTTCTAATTATATAGATAACCATTTGAACAGAAAAATGTAATTAAAAATATAGTTCGATAAATAAAATATTAAATATAAATTTATTGTGTCAAAATATATTATCATTTTTTCGATAATGGTTTTATTATATTTTCAGTATGGTTCGCATACAAACTCGCATTTCTAATGGGCTCGAGCTTTTACAATACTTCACGACGAGAGAATGGATTTTCCATAATACAAATTTACTTAACTTGTGGGAAGAAATGAGTAAAAAAGATAAATTAATATTTCCAATAGATTTTCTAAATATTGATGAAATAGAATACATCAAAAATATAATATTGGGTGCTCGTCAATATTGCATGAAAGAAAAACTCTCCACTCTTGATACAGCTCGAAGACATCAAAAAATGTAAGTTTTGTAAATACTAGAAAAAAATAAATTATACGATAAGCATCTAGAAATTTACAACAATTAATTCATAAAAACACTAGTTTGTTCTTATCTAAAAAAAATAATACAGTGCTTACATATTATTTTTATTGTTTTAGGTTATATGTCATTCACAATATAGCAGTATACGGATTTTACTTCGCCATTGGCTACACAATTTTTAATAATTTTGCTATTTGCAAACATATTTTAGATTATTGTGTGAATAAATTGGCGGCAGCACCAATAGTAAGATTGTTTACGAAACAATTATAAATGTCAATTAGAAAATTAAGGAATAAAAATGATGGGCTTTGGTACTATTATAAGATTTTTAAAGAGTATATTTTTAGTAATGTAAAGAATTTAGTTTTATATGAGTCAAGGAAGTTTCGGGTAGGGAAGAGTCAAATCTTCATTTTTTTTTTGACAAAAAATTAAATATATTATCATAAAAAGAACATATGAATATATTATTTATTTAATTATATTTTTTACAACTAATTTAAAGGGGACACATTTATTAGTTTAATACTCCCTTAAATCATTTATTTCTTTTAATATTATCTAATTAAAAATATTCGCGACGTTTAAAGCTTAAAGTTAATACAGTCTGCATAACTTAAATCAGGAAAAACGGAAAAATTCTTTAGCAGAATGAATCAACACATTTTATTCATTAATGTAACGTGTAATGAGTTTAAAATTATATATAAAAAATTTAATTTAAACGCTCAGTTTTACGTATCGACGCGAGTTATGAATTAGGCAAAAATCGAAAGATTACAATATAAAAAAATTGAATAACTTTTATCATCCTCTCTTAAAAAAGAGATGGCCGAATGTTGTGAAGCCTCTGAAACAGCGACGTGATTGGTTCGCTGATTTTGAATTTTATAGATACAGATAGTA
>UCOL01002106.1:0-28638 GCA_900474335.1 Ormyrus nitidulus
CCGCATAACCTATGCGGTTTTTGCACCCGGATCTATGAGATTTTATTAGTTTTTATAAGATCGTTTCAATAGGGTAGGTAAGAAATGTTGTCCATTTCTACCAGGGAAGTTTTAAATTACAATTAATTTTTACGATGATATGTTGGAAACTTTCGAGACCTAGAAGATTTTAGAATATTCTTACTTAAGCTTATTAGACACATTCTATCATTCTTTTTTTTCCTAAAGAACATTTTAGCAAATTCTTGTATTTAGAAAAACATTTATTTGAATTTCTATGCTTTTTAGTAAAATCTTTGAAAAAAAACTAATATTGTAGAAAGAATCTAAAATGACTTTGATGATTAAATGAAAATTAAATTTTTTAAAGAAACTGACGGCAGTGCAAAATGTTTGAAATACTTAAAAGTAAAAAATGAAAAAACGTAACACCTTAATGCGGCAAAGCAAACGCGGTTATTGAGAAATTCGAAAATTAGTAAACACCGAGTACGCAAATGAAAATAAGACTTTACAAGTGACAAATCATCGTTTCTCGCTTCGAAAGCGAAAATGTAGCGCGCATTCCGTGCACCTCGAGTCCGCATTGACAATGAGGTTAGTGCGCAAACTCGGCCGTCGTAAATTATACAAAGCAGTGTACGCAGGCGACAATGCTGACCTTCTTCGGCGCTGCAAACGGGCGAGCCTCGCCGCCCTGCGCTCGAGCCGCTCCTTCCTCAGGCAGGTCCGCCGAAAATCGACGAGGCGGCGAACGTGACCGAGGAGCTGCTGGAGGTCTTCCCGCTGAGCTCTGGCGGCCTTCGCCAGAAAATCCCGGAGGCTCGCTCGCGCGTTATCCTATGGAAGTACACAATGGAATCGTAAAATGAGCAGCTGCTTATTGCACGGGGGCAGTTTGCCGAGGCTGTTTGCGATTTATATCTTTATGGGATTATTATCTTTTGGAAAGGTGTACGCGTCGGGCGGCGCTCTTCACGGGCTTAAGGTGTAAAGTGTAATCTTTATGCTTGAAATCTGCTTTTGACCGCCCGAAGCAGTGGCAAAGGCAGGTTGTTGTATGAAAATTTGATACTTTGAAAATGCTACTTGCTACTTGCTCTTCAGGAATTTGGCTTCTTTTTAATGAGATTAAATTTTGAGGCGAATTATTTAAAATTGACAAAGAACGCCCGAAGATAGAAAAATTTTCGCGCCAATTAATTATTTAAATAGTAGTTTAACCAAAGGCGAATCTAAAGCTTGTAAAGCATCAATCATCAGACCTTAAATCCAGTCGGTGGGTGATACTTCAAGAAATCAAGATTGCGCGTCGGCCGCGTCTCTTGCCAAAAAGCAGCGGCAAACAGCAGCAGCGGCAGCAGGAAGGACCGCGAGCCGGAAAAACGCATGAAGGTCGTCTTTCACCCGGCAACCAATTGCCTTATATATTATTGTCAAGCGTAGGCGGAACGTACACAAAGTTCGTCGCGGAAGCAGGCGCAAATTTTGAGATTTCTCGCGTGTTGGCTTGGCGGTGCACATTATGTACGTACTCCTTGATTAGAGGAGCGCGAAACCGATCATCGCGATGAAGTGGATTACGAGAGGCTTCGCGAGACTCTGCTTCTGCCTCGTTTTGCTGCTGCTCTGCCAGTGGGTGAGTGGCTTTCTGCATCAGTAGTTGTCGCGTGCGTGCGGTATTATGAATTGCGTAAAACGGACGTGCGCTCGCTCTTTTCCGGCTTCCGATGATAAACAATGCGGCACTTCCGAAAAAATCACATTAAAAATATATTTATACGTCGCGTTACCTACTACAGTGAGACTATCCGCGTGACTTTATTATTTGTTCCACGACAATACTATTTCTTTTTTAACAAATTGTAACTTGTCTTATTTAGGCTTGGAATGAGAAAGAATGAAAATCTTTCAAATGATTTATGTTAATTAATTATGTGCGTAAAGGATCATGAACGACTTGAAAGGTGCGCGCTATCAAAATCATTTTAATTACAACTTGCAAATTATTATGAATATACATAAACATTAATCCTAATAATAATATTAATTAATCTTTTCATTAATTACAATATTATTAACATTAATATGCAACAGTAATATGTTAACGCTCGGTAATTTGATATTCATAAATAAATGATTTTATCGACGTATTCGAGGCAAGGATAATAAAATGTGTCCAAATGCATGATTTTTTTAGTAAAACGTGAATTTTAATTAGTTTTAAAGAATGTTTTACTGGAAGAGCCTCAGTTAAGACACCAGTAAAATAAGTAAAAAAAAAAACATCATCTTATAGATGTATTCGCATTTGAACACATTTAATTAATATGCTTGGCTCGAATATGCCAATAAAAATAATTTATACATGAATTATGAACATTAAATTTTACTTCTACTTATACTTCGAAGTGAAGTTTTTCACTTAATGTTTATACATTTAGCATACCAAAATATATTGAATAAAATTATAGATATTTATGTGGCATCGATGGCTTGTTACATTTAAACCTTTGTGAAAGTTAAAATGAATATTTTCATATATGTATTTTCATGCGTCACATAAATGAAGAGAAAGACTTAAACAATACTTAAATTAAACAATAAATGTACGCTCAAATGGACATTTCATTCATCATTATTTTTTGCATTATGGCAAATATTGTAATCTTTAGCTTTTGATAATTCTTTAGTTTTGTTAAAATAATAAATTTACCTATTTAGTTCGAAGAAGCGTCACAAAGATTTTTCAGTTCTATCATATATACTTTACAAAGTTTAAATTTATGATATAAATCTAATAGCAATATAGTAAAAATTATTAATGCGAGTTTGTCCCCGCATTAGCAAATTAAACGTATCTGGTAAAAAAGTGAGCAGATTTTCTGGTCAATATATGAACGATTGAATGGAACCCGGACATATTCTACCACCATTGGACAAAAAATGGGCAGAATCTGTGGAATCACGATGAATGAGCGACCACCGTTCGTCTAAATTCCGAAATAAGACTATAGGTTCATTCAGGCGCGCGCGCGAGTATCGCGAATACAAGTGTTTCTTTATATATATAAATTTTTGTCTTATACTTCTAGTTTTTTTCTTATTCGCTATTCTTTCATTTTTGCTATACTTTTTGCAGCGAAATCTCTTAAATATATATATTATCATATACCGTATCAGAATCAACTCGGAAACTAACATAAAATGTAGATAAATGTATAAAATTAATGTTTATTATTTAATTCAATTTTTAATTAGAATATATAACAGCAAAATTGGGCCAAATTTCTGTTGAAGATCGAAGGCCAGAATGTATATTGATCTAAAGCAGATTGTTGGGCAGAATCAATTGAAAATGTTGGCTAATTTATCAAAATCTGCATATATTCTGGTCAAATTCTGTCTCAACTTTCCATCAGGAGTATATCTAATTTTTAATGGGACATTTGTGCACTTATGCAAAAAATTTGAGCCATTCCAAACTTTAATTTGTCTCGGAGCTTCAGCTGCAATAATGAGGCTTTATGTACAGTAGCTGCTCTAATCGAAAGATTTCGCATCAGCTATTTTGTTCGCGATATATGCGAATGTATGAAATCTTTCTACGGTTAAATTAAAAAATATAGACACAATTTAAGAAAAAGGAAAGGAATCAAAATTAATTATTAAAAAATACTAGTTCGAAATACAATTTAGTATTTACTAGAGAAAGTTAGCTCGCAGTAATTAAATAAAAAAAAACCGTAATAAACCGTTAGTTCCGAACGAGCTTTTTTGAAGCAATGGTTCCATGGTGTAAAGTAATTAAAAGGGTCGGCGTTAAGTACGGTCAAGGATGGTGTTCGCTGAGATTAGCATGTTCGCCACCTTTGGCACGTTCGTTTTTATTAAGGTTCAAAAAATGCGACGCATAGATGCGGAAAAGGACAACCCACGTTTTCTTAAATCTAAATTTTTGTTATCCGGCAACAGCTGTAATTCACGTTCAAATGTCAAAAATACTATGGGATACTTTAAATAATGCATTCATTTAATTTTAAAATTTTAAAATTTTCAAAAAGTCCCTTTCCCAAAATACTTATTTTCTATTGTAGTTTCTCCCTGTTGGGGAATTTCACGAATCTTTTATCGAATTCGCGAATAATTGAGAGAGAGAGAGTGTTCATGGTTAGAAGAAATTGCAGTTCAATTAATTGGAAGTTTAATATTTTCAAGATGATTTAGAACTTGTCAGTGAAAATAGTTGTATATTGTGTATTTTCTAGTATCTGATATTCTCAATAATTGTTTAATGCTAATTGCATCGAGAATTGCATTTTCTAAGTTGCTTTATAAATCCAGAGCCAAAATATCTAAATTTGAAAAATTAAAATTAAAATTAATTTGAAAAAAGTGTTTGCCTAATGAAAGTGAAGCAATACATGTATATTTGTACACGTATCCATCATTATTACGCGTTTCGAAAGAACAGAAATTAAATCTGCCTCAGTACCGCATGTTCACTGCAACTAAAATGAACGAAATTTCCTTGCAATAAATATAGAAAGTAGAATTTTAACAATAATACAATTTTATTATTTAATTGTATTATTATTCGCATTTTACTATTATTCTTTTTGACAATCTAATTTTATTATTTAATTTTACTGTTATTTGCACTTTGGCCAATTTTTGACAAAATGTAAACAATATGTACATTTTTTCAGAATACTTTCTGCTTGTAATATTTTGTTTTGTTACATATAATATTCTTCTGTTAAACATAGTTTTTTGCTTAGGCTAGAAATTTTTAATAAACTGCAATATAATTTTTTTGGGAAGGAAACTATTGGAGGTGACCTTTTTTTAAGCAACGAATTTTAAAGCGACGAGCGAATTTTTTTTTAAATAGATTATATTAATTAAAAATAAGATTTTAATAATATAGTATTTTATATATAAAAAAGTTAAAAGTGAACGCAAATTAGTCTACTTCATTTAAGATTGAAATTAAGATTGAACTATTATTAACATCTTCACAATTAATATTTCAAACTAATTGAATACATGGATCCAAAACTATTTTATGGCAAACGACTAAGAATAATGAACAAGAAATAGAACTACGAGAGCAACTATTGTAACAGAGACTCTGAAACACAATTTAAATTTATGATAGCTCAAGAAACTTCATATCTCAAATACAAATAATTTTATAAAAATAATAGATATTAAACAGATAAAATTAGATTAAATAAAATTAAAAAATCTTCAATTAACAAATACTGAAACTATAAAGCTCTTTACTTTGACGTCCTGTGTGAGATGAGTTATTCGACCAAAACTCTTGCAATTTAAAACATGTATGGAAAAAAGCGTTTTAGAAAAAATTAATTGTACTCTGTCTGCACTTCTGATAGTCAATCTTTGAATCAGGGTGGAAATAATTACTTTATATTGTTTGCTGTAGATTTAATAATTTGTACTAAACTGTTGGTGAAGTTTTATAACAAAAATTACGATAATTTTCTCCATGTACCCTTAGTAGAAAGTTTCCGATCATTTCCGATAATATCGCTAGAAGCTAACTAGATTTGGAAATTTTAACTAGAAAACTTTCTACCAGGGTAGAGAAAAATCTTTAGCGTGGACCTTAGTTATTTAGTGCCTATTTTTTTATTTGCAATATCATAACACGGTTTCGCATTTTTAAAAATACCAATAACAGAACAATGTATGAGATGTACGTATTAAAATACTGTTACAAAAGTCTCAGACGCTTTAATTAATTTGCCAAAAACGTATAAAACAAAAAAGTGTATTTGATGGATTTGAAATAAAGACCCAAAATATAATTAGCTCGCGTTCAGATGAAAAGCGTCGTTAAGGACTAATTATTACTGCACGAAAAATATTCCGTGTTAAAACATCACCTATTGTTCCGAAAACATGACATTCCAAAAATCTAAAAGTCGAAAATATTTTCAGTATAATTATGGTATATTGCATAGTAAGCACAGTTAATTTAATTTTTCTTTCTATTCTAAAATTGATTTAGTTTTAAACCGAAATATCATTTGTGCATAAACACCAACACTAATGTTTAGTCTAATGTTTAAAAGTAGTTTGCTACTATGTCTATTTTTAATATGCTTTTTTGCTAGATCAAAATTTGCTAGATCATTGGAAGATTAATATTAGATTTTCAAAATAATTAAAAAATTACAGGAAAATTTGTTGAATGAATGTTTTTATTATAATTTTAGAATAATTTATATAATAAAAAAGTGCTATTTCATTTACTATACATAGACATAAAATTCACATTAACATTATACGTAAAATTTGATGCACAGAAGTAAAGTTCGGAAACAATAATTGAAAAAGCTCTTTATTACAATTGATATTACAAAACTTAAAAGTTAAAAGTTTACGCGTCACATTTTCCAGTGTAAATGCTCATAATTTCGCATCGCTTTAATGACACATACGTTTATGGCCTATTTGCAGACGTCAGCGGCGCCGCCGGCGGAAAATCATTTGGTCACTAATAGAGTAAGACCAGCGTCGGAGCACGTGAGCAGTCCAAATAACTGGAGCCCGCTGAATTATGTGGCGTCAAAGGCTCTAGGAGCGATCGTGAGAGTAGCATCCTTCGTTTATCAGTGGATGCCGAGCTTGCCGAGCTTTTTGAGACCCTCGACGACGAGTTTCCGGTTTACCGGGGATAACGGAAGTTTCCAGTGATTTTTTTCTTGCGATTCGTTGAATTTTTGTTTCAAAAACTGATTTGTTTAAAGAAATGTTTGTAAATACTCTGCATATAGTTCGCGGATTGCAAATGTAATTTCTTACCGTGTATTTTAAAAGAAGGGAACTATCGTTTTTAAAAATGAAGTTTTAATGAGCATAATTCTTAAATTATAACAAAAATATATTTCACTGTTTTTGCACCGTTTAATCTAGTTTACTTATCTTAATATTATAAAGATCAATTGTATTATATGTAAATAATATCCTAATTTCAGTAACTTTGTAACTAAAAAATTCAATATTTATATGTCTTTTTTATAATTAAATATGTATGTATTTTAAATATATACATTATTAATATTATTTTCTGTCTTTTTAACTCCTTCTTATTTAAGTTTAGGACTTAAATATAAAGATAAATGATCAATAAAGAAATAAAACTTTTTACTTTTCTTTAAATTAAGGTTACATTAGGCTTGTTTATTTCGCTACTTTTACAAAAATTGTAGGTCATAATATCTGCCTCCTAATAATCATTTTTTAATAACCATTTTTTGTAATTTAATTTATAAGTGAATCTGAAATCATGTAGCATTTTGCATTTAGTAATATCAAAAAGGATGCAATAAAAAATTTGTACTACTGCCGTAGCAAAAACTAAATTATTGTCTCATCTGCGTAAAGAATCTGTTGCTAAAGTTATTTTTCTTCATCAAAAGATAATTAATAATGTGTATTGTTTAATGTTTCATTAATTGCGGTAAAACGTTACGATATGAATTTGATGCACGGTTGCAGAAAGATACGCTGATTCATCTACTTGGGAGCTAAAACAAGGATTACAATTAAGAATCCTTTGTTCTTTTTATTCGTGCAAAACAGAAACGTCAAAAATGTACTAACAGATTAAATCCTCTATATACTAAACTTTTAATAAATAATGAAGCATGGATCAATACAATCAAAATTTTATTTAAATAACATTAAAAAAAAGCGTTATAGTATATAATAATATAAAATTTCTTTCATTTATATCTTAGAGAATAAATAAAATCTGAACTATTTAAAATCCGAAACAGATGTTTTTTCATTCGCGTAAATTCTTCAATTTTTAATCGTCACGTGCTTAATATTAAACTGACGAAAATTTAATGCATACTACGCTTACAGAGTTACAATCAATTATTTCCGTTTTCTTCAATTATCAAGAAAGAGTACCAAAAAGAAAAATTGATATGGTATTGATATAAAGGGAACTTCAAATATTGTAAAAAAGCTTAAATATAAGTAATAATCTTTAATTTTTTTTTCTGTAAGCAATGTTGTGGGTAGTATTGCTAATACGTTTCATAAAAAATGCGTTAAAATAGATTAATCCGATACGTATTTTTTAACTACATAATTAATCTTAATATGTGTAATTAATTAATTCATACTTTTAAAAATATTCATTATTTTATTTCTTTTAGTTGGGCGATGAATGAAGTTTGCTACCTTGCAAATATTTTATATCGCTCGAAAAATTTTATTGACCTAGTTTAGATCTCGTATTCTGTTTACTTGCAAATCAATTACGAGGTCAGAACCAAGTCATCATTATTTGCGTGACTTTAATGTCACTTGCTCTTTCACAATAATTGTTATTTACTGGCATTATTATTAATCACCTAGTTTTTTATAAATTTATTTTCAAATTGCTCTCTACTATAAATATTTTTTAAATTAGAATTACAACGGGAAAAGGAAAATAGAAATAAGTATCCGCAAAAGCAGTTAATTTTTTAAAAAATATCAATTCTCATGGTGTATTTATTATTACATGAACTCTTCTACTGTCTGCAAGAACCGTAAAGTTCTTCGACATATGATATTAATGACTGTGTACTGTTATCACGCAGTACAAAAATACAGAGTTTCTGATGAAACAGGCGAACGATAAGAAGCAATATCACGTACGAGGGGGAGAGGTACAGAATCTTGGGGTGAAAAACATTTAGTTCTTCTTCTCGGCGGCGGCGGCTGCCTGATTAGCGGCGTTCTTCAGCTGGTCGTTCAGGTTCTGGGTGGCCTCGACGGCGATGTCAACGGCCTTCTTCGTGAAGCCAGCGATCTCCTCCTTGACGTGGCCGGAGTTCTGCTTGAAGGATTCGGCGATCGTGTTGGACTCCTTCACGAGAGTCTGAACTCCCTCCTGGAATTGCTTCTGGAGCTGCTCGGCGGACTCCTTGGCATTGGGCACGTTGGCGTTGATGTCTTCGACGACCTTGTTCAGCTTGCCTTTAACGTCGGTCCACAGTTTCTCGAGCTCGGGAGTCTTGCTCTTCACCTGGAACATGAATTTTTTTATTAATTTTTTATCGTTTTGGTTAATGTAGTCCGATAGTTACATTTATTACAGTTATTAAATTTGTAATGAGTATAATTAAATATAAAAAAAATTTGAAATTAATTAAAAATTTACTAGAGATTACGTAGTGAATTTATTAACTTTTAATGTGACCTAATTTTTTGCTTACCAACTATATCAGAGTGGAAAAACTGGTCTGGAGATAATTTTTTTTATAACAGTTTAGATTTTGTATTATTTGATTACTTATCAACCCGAATTAACAAAATAAAATTTACGAAAATTCAAGTCCGAGAAACGAAATAAAGAAATCATTTTAAGCTTGCCGAATGAAGCAGTTCTTCTTTTGAAAAATGTACAACAAAAAGCACAGCAAAGCTTCAGAACTTTAGTGGAAAATGAGGAAACGACGAACGACGAATTGAAAAACAAAAAATTACCTCTTCGGATACGCTGGCGATGTAATTCTGGACATTGCTGACGAAGGCGGAGCTTTGGTTCTTGAGGGTATTGACGACGGTTTCCTGGTCGGGGATGTTGAGCTGACTCTTGATGTTGGTGGCGAGCTCGTTGATGTTCTTCTGGGCATTGCTGATGAGCTCGGAGAGCTGAATAGGTTGGTTCGCCTCCTTCTCGGCCTCTTTCGGGGCGGCCGCGGCGAGGGCCAGCAAAGTCACGAAAACGAAGTACTTCATCATGGTTGAAAGGTAGTGGATGCGACGCGATCAAGCTAAAGGTTGCTCTGGGACTGACGTGCTAGAACGCTCGAAAGATTCCACTTATATAGGAAACGCTTATCTCCACCGCCGGGGCAAAGTGCTGTCTATCTTGAACGCTTTTCTCGGCGAGGAACTCGCTTGTGTGAGTCGCGTGTGGTCGCCGCTCACCGCCTAACATTTTCACGCACACCCCTTGCAAAGGCGAGACGACACTTTTTTTTTCTTTTCGACTTTTTTTTTACGTTTTTACTGTTTTAGTGCATAGATCTTTTTTTTATATTTTCTGTTTCTTATAAGAAAAGTCTTTTTCGACGGTCTATTACTTTGTGCTGCACATGTTTTCTTATTAAAGTTCTTGGAATTCATCGTTGATCTTGTTAATGAAATTTTTGCTATAATTTTTTATTTATTAAAAATCGTGAAAAAATTATAAAGAGAAATGTTAAAAATTTTTTTTTTAATTTCTACTCTCTTACGTAACATTGTCATTTACAAGCATTATTAACAGCTAGAATAAAGATTTATGAGACATATTAATGGAAATTGCCTAAATAAACAGATTTGTGTTATTGAGTTTAAAAGGATGAATCCCACGACACAAAAACATTGGACTGATGCAATCATTTGAAATTTGAATTTTACTCGATTTTTTCAGTAAGAAAAAAAGTTATAATTTTTCTACTGTTACTACTCGGTTATTGGCCTCGTCATGTAGTATAATGTGTCACGTGAACGTACGTGATGTAAGGGTTTCTACTTGAAGTTTATCCTCAATTTATGTTGTGAATATCTTTACGTTATCAGTTTTAAAATAAGAACAATTTTGCGTTAAAATAATAATTATTAATTATATTTTTTCATTTACTTCCTTTTGATCCTGTTTTGAGTATTCTAGTACACAAAACTTTGCAAATTAAATGATAAAAGTATAAAAACTATATTCAAGTATAAATTAAACAATAAATTTGTTGATAGATCTATGATTGGGAAAACTGATATGTGCTAAATGGTACCTATTATAAAGTAGTATATAGAGTAATTTTTTTTCCAATTTTCGTACATATCTTATAATTATAACGATACTTTACATTATTTTCAGTCTGCCGTGACTTTGCCAGTGTGGTAATTTTGCCGGTCTATATTTGTAATTTTTCGTGTCTTTTAATATGAACATATGCGGTTCTATCACGTTTTTTTATAAATTTATAATATATATTATATTAATTATACAGAAGATAAAAATAATCTGTGTGATAATAAGATTATATTACTATAAGATTTTGATTAAGAAATCCCTTTTGGAGGGATATTTTTATAAATAAAAATTCACCCTTATAATATTAGAATATATAAATTCTATTCGGACGATGGCTGTAACAATTTAGATATTCAAAATGACAATGTTTTAAAAAGTTTTTAAAAGAAGGCAAATAAACGATGTAAGAAATGATGAAACTTAAGCCCCCGTTTTATAATGCTTGCATTAATGTCTTAAAATTAAATTTTCATGATAAAATTAATTTATGGAAACTCAGCCAATTATCTACTGCACTAATTATTATTATGTGATAGGAACAAAAAGAAGCCATATACTTATTATAATCTAACTTAGAAAAGGATTTACAGTGAATATATATTATTTGTTTGAAATTCGAGGTACAATATTATTGATTTTTTTTTTATATTTAATACAAGGACTATTTTGAAAAAACTAAATGTATTAGTATATAAGTATAAACTTTGAAAATATATTTTTTTTGTACAAAGTGTAGTTTTTAGAAGAAACCTAACTTGCTCTTTAAAAACTATAATATTAATAATTTCTTGTTAATTGAAATGAAGTCATGTTAAATTCCTAAATTTCTATAGTAAGTTTCTTTCTTGACATGCAACTTCTGTAATTATTTACATAATATCTTTCAATTTTCAATTGGATCAAAATGAATTTTAATTCTTGAACGGGATATTAATTTTTATGAATAATATCTTACAATCAATGTGACTAATATTTTCCAATGAATTTGATAAGCTAAAGTTATAAACATTTTTTACTTCAGTTAATTTTAATAAAAAAAAAATTTCCCTATACAATTTTACTGGATTTTGCGATAATACATATTTCTTTTTAATTTCTGACTCTTTAAAGTGATCAACGGGTCAACAAAGGTCATCTTATAATCCAATTTATCAGCATTGGACTTCAAGATGTCCGACTTGTTTAATAGCCATCTCGTTTCTTCGATTTGAGTTACGTTTATCCACCTCTGTGTTGTAAAAAGATTACCTTGTATGACATAAACATTATACAATGCTATGTTATTGTTACGTTCTTAATTAATATTGCAATAAATTTGCACACATATTTCTTCTTTTCTTTTATCTTAAAAATAAAGTTCCATTTATATATTTTTGGAGAAATGTATTTTTTTTATTAAAATTATTATCAATATCCAATTTTCCATTCGAAATTGTACGTTGTAAAAAAATGAAAAGCTTTTGTTATTAGCTAAAGATATTATATTACACGTCTTTAGATTAAGGATTGGCATAGTAATTGTAAGGTAGAATGAGATTTTTCAATTGTAAAATAGTTTTTGGTACATTAAAACTATAAAATCATGAAATAAATCTGAAATCAAATAATACCTTATAAATATACAAAATTTTTAGAAAATGTGTACTTGTCGCGTACTTGTTTATTTCTACATTATGTCTAGCTTGAAAGTTAGAGTCTCTCTTAAAATAAGAAACATCGTAAACAAGTACATTGGTCTAAGAGTTTTTCGAAGAAAAAAATGCTTTTAAAAAGATTAATTTTCTCTTGTGATAAGACGAAACCATTACAAATTTTTTGAATACGTTACTTAAGGTTTCAGTTACTTAAGTGCATTCTTAGGCCTTAGCTTTAAAACTGTGCAGGCGATCTATTTTATCTTTCTATCGCTTTGAAAACCTTGACTTCTGACTTCTGTGACTAACCCTCCAAAAGACAAACAGATGTCTCCGAACGAATACTTTTATCTAATTTTTACAATTATTATCAATTCCGGTTTACTATGTTCATTCTTAGACCATTTAATGACTACAAAAAAATTTAAATTTATCTTCTTTTTTGTAGAATAAACATTTGTAGAATAATAAAATATTTAATTTATTAACTTTAGCGGACGCATGAAATAAAATAATTGAGAAGACTTAGTGAAAATGAGGCTTTTATTAAAGTTAGTTACAAAACTATTATCAAAAAGTAGCACTATAATTTAGAAGTATAAAAATATAAAAAAGCAGTACTTGTGTTAAGTCAAACATTTAAATAAATGAGCATACAAATTTACTAGTCGAAAAGCGTTGCCGTTAATTTCACAAGTTAAACTTATCAATGTCTTTCGACCTGAATAAGCATAAAAGAAGAACTTTTCCGCTTAAGCAGTTTTTTCGTCGGATTTGGGAATCATCTTGGAAGCCTCGTCGCTTATCTTCTTGCCAACGGACTCGAAGAAATCTTGACTCTTAGCAAGAAGTTCGTCAATTTTTGGCTTGGCGTCATTGAAAGCCTTAGAGATGCTCTCGCCGGCATTTTTCAATGCCTCCTCGATCGAATTGGGAGTTGTGGCTTCTGTTGGAGCAGCGTATGTCTGAAAAAATTAGCATTTATATGTAAAAAGTAAAATTCATTGAAAAAGTAAGTTTTTTTCTTTTCTTTAAGTCTAACATTTTCACCGTAGAACATTCGCTGAATGCGGAAATTTGATTCTTTCAGTTTTTAAATGGATAGTACCAAACATTACGTCACAGTTTTAAGTATCTTTTACTATTCTTATTTGTTTATTTACAGTATTTTGAAAATTAGTATAAGTGATCGAATAAACTTTATCAGAAAAAGTAAGTTTTAAAATTATATTTTTAAATACATAAATTTAGAAAAACATTTAGTTTCATTTCTATTGGCTTAAAAATATTACTAATATTTATTATTATAGTGTATTAAGTGACAATAAATTAATGATTAATGAGCTCTGTAATATAACAACAAAATAAAACAAAAATATTGTTTATAATTAAAAATCATGGCAAGTTTCATGTGCGTAGGTTCTTTGTAAATAGTTCTATAAATATTGTTAGATAATTAAATTCATGACTGTTTTAACTAAAAAATAAGCAGAAACATAAAGTTATTTGTTATGAATTTTTATAGTCAATTATTTCCATTTTTTACTATTTTTTTATTAGTGCATTACGGGAAACTAATTTGCAGGAAATAACCGTTTTTTTGAACAAATGAAGGAATATTTAAAACTATTTTTACACTAAATACATTTAAAAAAAATTTATATTTCACGAATTTAAAGACAATTTTTTTCTGGCTAGAAGATTGAATTATATGTATAGCAATAAAAAATAAAGAAGTAAAGCATAATTTTAAATGTATACATATATATACACTGGTATAAGAAAAGGTCTAGGAAAAGTTATAACAAATTTTGTAAATTATGACTATACTTATGATAGCGACCGCAGACTTGTAATGCAATGGATATTGCAAGTAAAAGTATAGTAATTTTTATAATTTTTTTTTGTAATTGTTCCCACACGTTTTTTATTGAAAGGTAATACGAATGATCTTTTCGAACCAAAAATCTTTTTTTAAAAAAACTTGTATGTCAACGTTTCAATACTTGTTTTATAGTATTTTCTTTAGGGCTTTTGATAAAAAAAATTTATGTTTAAAAACAGCAAGTTTGCTTTGTGCATTTAAAATGAGTTTGACTTAACTTATCCATACTCATCGTAAATCGTTGGATAAGGGAATTCAAACTCATTTTAAATGGGCAAAGCAAACTTGCTGCTTTTAAATATAAATATTTTTTATTAAGAGCCCGGAAGAAAATGCTATAAAAGAAATATCGAAACGTTGGTATTACAGATTTTTTTTTTCAAAATTTTTGGTTCCAAAAGATCATTCGAGTCAAATTAAAAGGTGATTCGAAATTTCAATTGATAAAGCACACAATTTTAAACGTTTCAGCCATCCTATCAACATGAATCTTATGCTTTCTCTCTAAGTGTAATAAAACTGAGATATTAATGGCTTACATAAAGACTGTATATATTTTAAAATAAAAAAGCTAGAAAAAGTGTTCTCTTATTCGCAGTGTACTCGAACTTACCTGCATGACGCAGAGAACGAGAGCAACGAAGAGAGCGACGAAAAAGAAGCGCGACATCTTAGAGAGATTCTGTGGAGTTAGCTGAGAAAATTGTTTGCTGTTGCAGCGACGATAGATCGTGGCAGACTGAGCCTGTAAGTCGAGGAGCGCCTAGTAGTAATATCAGCGATTAAACCGAGATGATACGCAGCTAGTCGGGTCGGAGGTCGAATGGAGTCTCTCTCTCTCTCTCTCTCTCTCTCTCTCTCTCTCGTTCGCTTCCGCCCATCGAGCGCCACGCGGCTTGCTCATTGCCGATATTCGACGTAATTATATTCGTTTTGATTATGAACTTGCGGGTTTTCACATGCTTTGTTTCTTTAGATCGCCGGCACTCTGTATTTTACGTAAATTCGTAGAAGCTTTTTTTAGAATAAGTGTACAGTTGATTTTAAGGACGAATTCCGTTTAAAAAATTCAGAGTAAAAAGTACATTTTACGTAATTTAATAGAAATACAAAGAAATTTTTTTATCAAAATTATGTAAATGTTTTTATAAATATAAATTAAGATTCTAATTTTTATCAATATTCAATCTTTTTCAAACGGACGAAATTGATAGGAACTGTTTAAGGAAAAAAACTATCTGACATGCCTATGTAAGCAAAAGAAAAACTTTTTCTTTACTGGTTGATTAGATTACAAGAAAAGTTTAGGCCCTTCTATCCTACTTAAACGTATCATTTAAAATAATTATTTCTTTTACTTAAACTAAAATTTTAATTTGTCAAGAAAATTGTATAAAGATTTAACTTATAAAATTAATAACTTTTTTATTATGAACATGCTGCTCGTTAAAAAATATTTTAAATCAAGTGAATAATGCCTACATGGATATTTTATGAAAAACATTTTTCAGACTGTGGAAATTTAAAATTTTTCGTATAATAATTAATAAATGTTTGTGATTACACAATATTTTGTAACTCATTATATACGTTTTAGTTCGATCTATACAAGTACAAATTACTGTTAATGAAATGATGACAATAGCCTTAGCTTAGTTGTTCTTCTGAGAAATTTTTATCTTTATATGTGTCAATTAGTTTTTAAGTAACTAACTTATAATTTGTTACAAAATAGAAAAGCTATTTTTTATTGTTAGTTTTTCTTAAAATCTTCATATTTTGAAAAGTGTATAAATGCTAAAATCATTTTCCTAAATTCAAATGACTTTAAATCCATAATAATATGATGCTTAACAACGCAAATGATTCAATTCTTTTTAAAATTTGAATATTGATTTGCATTATTTTCCATCATCTTTTATAAATTCGATTATTGCTCCAGTTATTTATATTTTAACCAAAATGAGGCTAATTGATTTACTACATTTACAGAAGTAACGCCGTTCTGCTTTGCTATATCAGTAGGAAGAGGTGTACGCGGATGCGGCGTTAATTTTCATGTGCTTGATTCTTGTCATGCACGTTTTTCTTCGCAAGATTATCCAACATTTACCGAAGCAAGAAAATCCTTCTTGCTCAAATAATCGTTAGCGTGAGAACGTACATTACGTCGTTGAGATAGAATTACGGAAAAACGATAATTGCCTTGAGAAGAACGCAATTTTTTTAACTTTGTACACGTGATTCAGCCATTCTTACGGATATTTCAATGTTTACTTTACTCTAGAAACCTTTGACTGGATGACTCATAAAGATACGTCCAGTGTTGCATTACAATCTTATATTTGTTTTTGCTTGTACGTTAGATTCAATTTGCAAATTACTTGTAAAGCGATTAAAAATTAACAAGTTTTGGTTTTTATTATTCATTTGTTGCATAAAAAAAATTTTACTTTCATTATCTATGCGAGACAAGACTATTATTTTCAGTATTAGTCACAGGCATTTTACAATCCTGATAATTGTATATGATTAATGTTTTGTAATAAAAACACTAAATACTTCATTTTAAGTACTTTTTTAAATATATACTTTTGTAAGATATTTTTATTTCACATAAACTGTTTATATTGTATTTTATTTAAAAGATTCAACTTTTACATTTTTGAAGTGTTACAAATATTTAATCGTACATTTTTTGCAGCAGGTTGTGCCTGGTTATTCACCAGAAGGAGAGTGTAACAATTATCAATTTCTAAAAGTTTTTTTTTTTATAATTTTCTTGAAATGCATTCTTTTTGTAAATTAATTTTTATTCACTAATACTTTTTACATTTATTAAAAAAGTGAAAATAACGATTTCATAAAAAATTTATCGCGTAAAAATTTCGAAATATCCCAGAAAGTGAAACGAATATTTATTAGTTCAAAGTAAGTTACTTAATTGAAGAATTTTTATTCTACAATTTTCAACTTCGAACTTTGTTTCTACAATTTTCCGTGACTTTAAAAAAATGAATAAAATATTTTATTAAAAAACCACTTTAAAATTCATTCGTTCTAGAGAATTTTTCCGCAAGCAAAAAGTTCACTTTACAATTATTATAGAGCATTAAAATCATAATTTAGCCGCTATGAGTCTCTTTCTTGGAGTAGACATCTTGATTGGAAAAATTTTCGACGTAGGATATTCTGCTGTACTGGCTGTTGGAGTTAATTCATATGGTTCGTTGTGCCTCACTTGCCTGGCTTTGATCCTCTTTACTTCAGATTGACCAGCCGAATGGAAAGTGTCCAGTACACCGAGAACAAACTCGACAATCGGCCGATGTTGAGATTGACCACTGCGATGTTTGCGAACGGGCATCTCAATCGAGCCCGAGTCTTCTGTCTCTGTTGATAGCAATGACATGGCTGCGTTATTTCCGCTGCTTGACTCACTTTGGCATCTTGACAGGTTGATTATTAGCAAGAGAGTCAACATCTTTCCGTATGATATTTTCATTTTGTTGTTTACTTCGGATCTAAAATATTAGTGATGTCGTTGAAAAATATGATTTTTAACCGATCGCAACAAAATTAATGTTAAAGTGACGACAAATTTATTATCTTAAATTATATTATAAAAAAAGGAAATTTAATTGAACGTTTTTTATTTTTTAGTCGAAAGTGTAATAAATTACATTTACCTAGACATTTAACAGCTAGACTTATTTTTAATCGATCGATCACAAAATTGATTTATTTGACTTCACTATACGATGGAACATAAAATAATGTTATGAAGCAGCTTTGACGAACGAGCCGTCGGAAAATTACTTTCGCAGTTTCAGCACATTCTTCTTGTATTGAACAATTAAGCTTTGTTCAAGTTACAATATGAATTCGTTTTCAACTTGCGTTATTTAATGGTATGTTAAAAAGAATGTATAAGTTTTACAGAATTTATAAACTATAATTTTTACAAATCTTAAAAATTAAAGGAAATCATTATTATATCTAAGATAAAACAATTTTTTATATCAAAGTACAAAAAAATCATGATAAAAGAAAGAATATATATATGTATAGTACTTAAAATTTGGATACTAGTACACAAATTTGAATTTATTTCAAAGGAAGAAGGTTACGAGCAATGTAAAAGTGAACAAGTAATTAATTTTAATTTGATCTTATTATTTTTTATTGCATATTTTTATTGTAATTTTTGTATAAAAGTACTTATATCTAATAATAAATTATAATAAATAAATATATGTGTAATATTCTTAAAATAACATCTTAAAATACATTAATGTAAAAGATTTTTGGAAATTTGTTGAAGTACACTTTGAAGTTCATTATCTCGACATTGACTGCTAGAAATATTCCACTTATTTTGTTTCTTTGACGCTGCGGCTTCCAAATTATTTTGTCGTATTAATTTGAAAGAAATAGGGCTTGCAAAATCTGTAACCTTTCCAACTAAGGCTGCTTGTGGATTCAGAGTAATTGTAATCATATCACCGGGCATGGCACTTCCTCCATTTAATGCTGCGAAAATTTTATCACGTGGCAACGTTAAAGAAATTTGATTTTCTGGGGTACTAGTCGGACTTGGTCTATAGATAATTAAATTTGGCGAAGTTAACAATGAATTACTGGTTACTGCAGGTGCAGCATTAGACGAAGTAATGTACGCTGTTGGTGGATTAGGAAGTGTAACAGCAGGTGTATTAATGTAGGACGCTGGTGTGTCTGGAAGTATTATGGAAGACTCAATTTTTTTCTGGTTCTGAGCAGCTATTTGAGATATTGCAGATGAAAAAGTATTAGCAACAGTTGCTGCTGAACTGATCATTGAAGACACAGAATCAGCTATTGATGTTACGGCTGAATCCGCAGTATTAGTAGAAGGTGAAATCGGAAGATTACAGGGTGCGGACGCGTCAGTCTGAGTTGATGGCGGTGAATTTAACACACCACCAGTTGATTGAATATCAATACTTGGTAGATTAATAATTTGATATTCATTATTTGGTGAATTTCCATTAGTCTGAATGTATCCACTAATCAGCGGTTGTTCATTATTTGGTGAATTTCCATTAGTTTTAATGTATCCACTAATCAGCTGCTGTTCATTATTTGGTTGATTTTTGCTATTTTGTTGGCTTTGCTGTAAACGAGCTTGAAGCAATGAAGCCGCTGCTACTACTGAGTCAGCAATAGTTGATGCAGCATCTACAATATCTACTGGGTTTCTCCTTTCATTACAAGGTTGAGTCTGACTTCCTGATTGAGATGTTCCAGAAGAAGCATTAATTATAGAATTCGCAATTGCATTTCCTAGTTGATCTAAAGGAGATTCATTGTTTGATGTTCCAGAGTTTCCCAAAGAAGAACTTGAAATAGCATCCACTACTGCTGAAATTGTATTACCAAGTTGATCCAAAGGATTTTCGTCACCTGATGTATCGACTGAATTGAAAGGCAGAGCCCCAGATATAGCATCCAGAATAACTGATGCCGATGAGCCGAGTGTTAAAGGAGATTTATTAGAATTTGTAGAAGGATATCCTAAATTATTTAATGTTGGATTATTTAAAGTGTTAGAGTGTCCATTTTGTATCCCTGCGGGTACGTTTGCATAATTAGATTGAGGATTGGCATAATTGTATGTATTTGGTAAAGGAGATTGGGGATAGCCACTTCCTGAAGGTAGATTGGAATAACTTGATTCAGGAGTTATTAAAGATGAAATTCCATTTATGGCATTCCCCACGTTTGGCAGATCAGGAGTATTTGGAGAAGAACCTCCAGATACTAGATCTAGAGCTAACGAAGCTGTATTTCCAAATTGTTCTAGTGGAGATTCGTCTTCAAACGAATCTGGGTTTAACAACGAAGAAGCACCACTAAAAGCATCGATTACCGCCGATGCCGTTGATCCGAATTTATCTAATGGTGAATCACTATTTGAAGAAGATAAAAGTGATGAAAAATCTGATAGCACATCTAAAGGTGTAGGTGCAGGGCCAAGATTATTTAACAGAGAGTTTTGTGGCTGAGACTGAGTTGTAATAGAATTTCCATTCGGCGATTGCGTAACAGGGTACCCGTTAGTATATCCATTTTGTGCAGGACTTCCAGGATATCCTTGTTGAGATGTTGAAATTGGATATACACTTTGTAAATTTGCGTTTCCACTTTGAGAGGGACCGTTAGGATATGTTACATACTGTGGATGTGAATTTGGATAGTCAAAGTGTGAAGATGTATCAGTATTTTTGTCTAACGGTGCAGTGTTAAGATAATTTCCTTGTGAAGAAACATGAGGTTGTCCAACTGATGGTGAGTTTGGATAACCTGCTTGGTAAAAGTTGTTAGAAGATGTACTTGAACCTACATTTTGCGAGGGCGCATTAAGGTAGTCTTTCTGGAAAGAATTATTAGGATAATGGCTTTGAGGAGATCCATTAGGAGCTTCATTTTGTAATGATGAATTTGGGTATTCTTGTGAAGAGCTAGATTGTGAAGGGTTGCTTTGTGAATGTGTAGTTGGATGTGTACTTTGTGAATTCAAATAAGTATCCTGAGGCGATGTCTGGGCAAAACCTCCTTGAACAGGATTGTAAGAATATCCACCTAGTAAAGTAGGGTTTGGATAACTGTAGCCACCTTGCATTGGTGTATTGATATAACCTCCTTGGGAGAGGCTATTTGGATATCCATTTTCTAACGGTGAGTTGGAATATCTATCGAGTGAAGGGTTGTTTGGAAATCCATTTGTAGAAAATCCGTTAGGGAATCCGCTTTGTAAAGAAGTATCAGTACCTGATGGTAAATTTATGTAACTTCCTTGTGGGGATGGCTCACTTTGTTGCACAATGGTTAGATGACCTACTGGTGGTGGGCCATTAGGACTTCCAGTTAAATGTGAATTAGGGTACCTTTGAGGAGAATATCCATTTGTTGATGATAAAAATAGATTGTTTCCTTCTGAGGATCCATCCAGAGATCCACTTGGCATTAGATTACCAGGATATCCTTGTAAATTGGAATATCCACCCTGCATTGAAGGATTCGGGTACGCTCCTTGTAAAAATCCATTGGAATATGCACCAAATGAAGCTGTGTTAAGTTGGCTATTTGATGAAGGTGCATTACCACAATCACTTTGCAAAGGAGTGTTAGAAAGTCCAATATTACCCTGTGATGAATATATACGAGTGTTAAAAGGATTGTCTTTTTGTAATTATAATACTATTAAAAGTGTAGAATTACCTCTGTATTTGACGTAGATTCTGCTGAACTACCTGGCTGAATTGATGATAAATATGATGAATTTTCATTTAGCAAAGTAACTTGTTGATTAGGAATTTGCAAAATATTCTGTCCTCCTGAGTTTATTGATAAAAGGGGTGTAGTCACAGTAGCTTGCGATGGAGACGGTACATTTATTTGTAATAATTGTATTTCAGTTCCACCATTATTTTCCGAACATGGAGTAGTTGGAGAACCTAGAGCGCTTGGCGTAATATGCCTAGGGCTTAGCAATTTACCGAATTTACTCTTTCCCTTAGAAACTTCTTGACTTTTTTCGTTACTCGATTGCTGAGGAGTTGCAGGCGCGTATGAGGATTGACATGGTGTAACTGCAGGTGGAGTATATTGAGGTATTGGAACAGGCACTGACCACGATTTTGATAAAGGACATGGTGTTGGTGGTGGAGGTGGCGGCGGAGGAGGTGGCGGTGGTATGTACGTTTCGACCTTGTGTTCACACGGTGGAGGCGCTGGTTCAGGTACAATTGAACATGGTTGAGAAGTTACAGGTGCCGTATAATATTTATCATTTTTTTGTGATGAATAATGATGATGCGAATATGGCGTTTGTGTATTTGTTGTAACATACGATGGAGCAACTGCAGAAGATGCATATGAAGTTGTCAATGAAGTTGTTGATGAAACTGGAGTGTACAAAGTACTTGATGTCGACGGACTTGTAGCAGGCACTGTTGCTGAACTCGACACTGCAGAATTAGTAGAAGTACCATACATGGACGAATAGTCAGTGTAGATTGTTGGTGAACTTGTTTCAGTTCTTATAGGAGCAGATGATCCAACTGATGATGCATACGATGGATTTTCAGAATAAGATGGATAACTTGAATAACCAGAATAATTTGGATAATCTGAATTACTTGAATAATGATTATTATAACTCGAATATTCAGGATTATTAGGATAACTAGAATAACCATGATTAGCCGGAGGATTAGATGAAGTCTGAACGCTTGGATAACTATGAGTACTTGATGGATAATTTATATAATCTGCATTAGTTGGATAATTCGAATTTTGATAGTTGCTTGGATTAGAATAACCCGAATAAGCTGAATCACTAGAAGTTGGGCTACTTTGTGGTCCCGGTAGTACTATAACAGTACTTGGTTTTCGGTTCGATGAGTCACATTTTGAAGTTGAAGCGGCTGGTGTTACCGGAACTGGCGTTGGTATCGTCAGTATCACAGTGTTGGGGTTTCGGTTCGTTTTATTTTCATTTTGATCATTATTCTTTTTATTTTTTCGTGATTTTTTAGATTTACGTCCTGATTTTCCAAATTTACTTTTCTTGCCTCCTTCGTCGTCTTCTTCGCCGTCGTCTGCTTCGTCATTTATTTTTTGAAGCAGATCAAAGATTTTTTGAAATGAGCATTTTAGCTTATCAACTGATGAAGACATTTGTGAAGATGGCACTGAATATTGCAAGATTTCCGGAAGCTGTGAAATCTGATCAGGATTTTCCATAATATTCTTTATCAAAGCTGGTGCACTTTGCAATAGACCAGGATCTTGGCAAGGAGGAGAATGCGGACAGCTATTTGGAACCCCAATTGAAAAACTGTCACGAATGTTGCCACATGCAGTTCTGAATTGAGAGAACAAGTTTTGTATTTCTGTGGAGGCTTCAGTGATGCATTGACGCATCTCATCTTGCTGAGCTGGTGTTGCAGTAGCTGGCATAAATTGCTGAACTATTTGATTAACTGTTGTAGATTGAGATGTACCTTCTGAACAGGGCGCTTCCCTCTCTCGCCGCTCTCCATTTTCGCCGATCTGTAAAAGATCAATCGGTGGAAGTCCAAGAAATGATCGTAAACCTTCAGGTACAGCAGTTTGAGCTAATTGTAAGCTTTGCGCTATACCGTTCCAAAAAGCAGAACTGTATAACGCGCTAGATATGTTTGTAAGCCATTCCGTTACATTATTAGTTCCGTCTAATGACGGTTCAATTTCAGTGTTTTGTTTATCTTCTTCGATCGTCTGTTCAAGCGTCTCGGGGAGATCGTCAAGCAATTTCATATCAACATTAGAATTATTGACTTCCTCGTCAGAATCGAAATCGATCGAAGAAGCATCGCGATTAGTTCTTGTTTCTAAGTTTTCTAAATTTCTAACAGGAATGCTTACTTGTCTTTTTGCAGGGCGTTCAGCATTTTGGATAGGTTGTTCCTCTGCTTCATATTGAAGTCGACGAACAAGTTCAAGAACGGGCCCATCCTTCTCAACTTCCACGGAATTTATGCCTCTTTTCTCTACTAAGTGATAGTTGCCACTGTAGGTTCTGCTATCCGGATAAGCATGGCAAGCGAGCCATACCGTGGAAACGAGAATTATCCCGATCCACGGGAATAATTTTAAATTCCTCATCGTGGATCTCAGGACACTATAATTAAAAAATCATTTGGCTGCCTTAAATACTCTTTGTAATTTTAGATAGAATGTAGATATGTCACGCAAGACGTGTCCTCGGTGAACAACATCGGTAGTCGATTATCAAGATAATAATATATAAACTAATTTAGGTTTGATTAATGTTTTGTATTATTATCGCTGATGAATTTTCACTGATAAATTTTTTTATCAATGTAAAGACATTTTTAATAATTTCCGTAAAATTTTTATTTAATTCTTCGAGCATCTTTTGTAAGAACATATTTCTAAATACTAATTCTTTTATACTTTTTATTAATAATAATGTGAGTCTGTATAATTTATATTTTCTACAAAAATACCTATACTTCAAAATTATACTACAATTCGAACACCTTGCTTTCTTTCTTTTTTGTTGGCTTAGTTTTCTTAAGAATTTAATAACTTAAACATTAAAATTAGAAATTTATAAAAAAAAGAAAATTAAAAATTGTTTATTAGATACATAAATTACTTCGTTTTAACGTCTTGGCAGAATAAGTATCTTTGGCAATGTTGAAAAATACTAAGTTAAAGTACGCCCGAAAACTGTAATATAAAAATCATATTAAAAGCGGAGTTTGAAGTATAATGTCGATTTTATGAAGTAATACAGATGTTTGATAAATAATCAAAAAATAAAATTTCGATATAAAAATGTACATACAAGAGAATTTTTTAAAATGCTTATGTATTACAACAGCGGTACGTCAAAAATTGCAATATACTGATTTTACTTCTACGTTGCATAAATAACATTAGCTGCGTGAATTTTAAAAAATATTAATGAAACCTGATAACTTACGAATTAAAAAAAATATTATAAATTGCTAACAATAAAATATGTCAATGAAATCTGAAAATTTATAAATTTCTGTGTAAACATACAAGACCTAATATTTTATTGGACCTTTGAACAGGGTAGACATTGAATACATCACAAGGTAAATGTTAAAAATAAAAAAATCTTTTTTAAGTTGGAAAGTCACTAAAATAGTTTAAAATTTTGAAAAAATTAAATTTAAATGTTTATTTTGTTACACAAAGAATACATAAATGAAATTGACTACATTTATAATGTTTCTTTTGCATATGTACGCGTGAACGCAATATCGAACTATTGATGTCTCCCATGTTATGGGTTCAGTGAACTCCTTTCTGTCTGACGGTTCAGACAAGGCTAACTTCCTTCAAGAAGATGTTTTTTCAACACATGACGTCGAGAAATATCTTGTACAAATTTTAAAAGCATGTTTTGAATGAAAGAATGAATATTATCTTTTTTGATTACACATATTTTTTTTAAATCTGATGGTGTATCATCATTATTGATACATGATAATAAGTAATGTTTTATTTGTAATATTTGTTAGTTGCTTTAATAGTACCAAATATTCTAATCTACTAATACATTTTTAGCAATAAAAAATTTTATTTGTTTAAAGTTAAATGTAATGCTCATTAACTTAAAAGTATAAATAATGTTATTATTTAAAATTTTAATTTACTCTTTTTATTTTAAGTAATATTTGTAACAAAAAGTTGAATTTTACTTCGGTTGAAATTTTCAAAATTAAAATTATTTCTGAATATTCAAATCTAGAATATTCTATCAAACGATAAACAATATGGATACAGTAGTCAAATAAATTGTCCTATTATAATATTATTTAAAATAGATTTGAGGAGTACGGCCATAGTAGCTGATCTAAAAACATCAATAAATTAAATAATTTTTTTTAGACATGTGAAAACATAATTAATTTACGCCGATGAGACTGCTATTCTGGTATTGCACTTAAGTGCTACCATTGCTTTCTTTTGTCTAATGTTTACTAAAAATACAAAATAAATGATTCAAAGAATTGAGAGTAGCTAATATAAATACATGTAAGTCTACACAAGTAACCTTCGTTTTACGTAAGTTTCTTAATGGTCAACCATACCGCAAACTAATAGTCTAAAATATATCTCGGGATGCTACTAGATCAGCGCCTAAATTGGCGAGAATATATCTGACTAAAACGCAAACAACTTTTAATCTCAAGATTAGACAAATGTACTGGTTATTAGAAAATCTAAATTATCTACTGAGAACAAGAAATTTTATAAAAATTCGTATTAAAATCTGTGTGGACTCATGACATATAATTGGGGAACTGCCTCTAACTCAAACATAAAAATAATTAAATTATTCTAAAAAAAAAAACAAAAAAAAAAAAAATACTCTTTGAAACATTCTTGTTAACGCATCGCAGTTAGCAGTGTTTACACCAAACGAGATAAGAAAAGACATAAGTATTCCATGAGTAAAACAAAAAGTAAAATTTTCCTAACTGAGATATAAGAGTAGACTACAACATCCCGATCATTGAGCTACACATATTAATGCAAACATTTAGTATTTCAAGATTTAGAAAATACCAGTCTCCATTTACGACTGATAATTTAATTTAAAGGTTCTGATTATTAGTAAAGTACTTATATGTTATTGAAATTAAATTAAAAAATTTAAATTATATTGTCTTCATAGACAGACTGCAGTTATGCTGAGTAAAGAAAAATTAGTCTCTTATCAATATTACCAATATTAATAATAATCGTGAAGAAAATGGTGTACAATTATTACATTTTCATTGTCCAAGATCGTAATACTAAGATTGAATGCGAAGCGAATGTTAGCTACAAAGTAGGTTTACGTTTTCTTGGATATTAAAAAGATAAGAATGTCGACTCTTCGCCCCACAAAGAAATTAATTCTGTAATTTTTCAAAGTATTTCAGGTTTATATCTATAAAGAATTATTCAGACCCTCAAAAACCAAAAAATGGCCTGAGTCTTCCATATCTATATGTGTAGTTTGATCTGCTTAATACGCATCTGACTATATAGTTTTGCTCCTTCGCGTCAAGATTTTGAAATATCTTAATATTTAAGATTTTTAAGATATGCTTATTTTCAGGGCTAAAAACACTTTTTAATAATTTGCTCCATGTCATTGTATAGTATCTATCGTGACTTTTAAATTATATTTTGAATATTGTTAATTTAACTGTTTTCTTTCAAAGTAATTCAATTTTAAGCTAAAAAATTTTTAACTTATTTCACATATGGGCATTTGCTTTCGTTTTACTCATAAAATTTACATTTTAAATTGTACAGTGCATCCCGAAGAAAAGTCTTATAGGTTTTTGTTACAATTATTAAAAATAAGCAATTTACATGCCGTTGCATATCAAATCTTGCCTATTTTTCCGAACCGACTTTTTTACACAGTTAACAGTTTTCTAAAAAAAATTATACATCGAATTTACTTCTCATATAAAACTAATTTATGTAACTTTTACCAAGATTTTATACTTTTATTTATAAATTTTGTAAAATTTTGGTTCTACATAAATCGTACAAAACTTAAAAATAAAAGTATAATCTTGGTAAAAATTATATAAATTATTTTTATGTGGAGTTCTAATAAAACGATTTATTTGTAAAGCTTGTACATAAGAGATTAAAGTTCAATTTTTTCATTATCTTTTTTTTTCATAAAACTGGCACATTTTAAATTGAAATTTCGAATTTCTTGTCGATTTTCCTGGCAATTTTCTACATTCATCAACATTTTTTACATCCCCAACACGTATTAGTCCATTGTATCCGATTTTGGCAAAAACCTGATTCATATCACCTTATTACATCATCTTATTTCTAAGCCACTGTTTTCCAAATTCTACGAGACACAATATTTGATCACTAGTGATTTAAAAAAAAATTATTTTAAGATAAAACTTACTCAGACTTTCCTCGAGGCGCTATCGCGCCTCTTGATTACTTTTTTTAAGACCAATACTAATTAAAATTATTGTATTACATTTCATTTAAGATATTCCTACCGAGTTAACGAAAAATTAGTATTAGGGAAGGTGAAATAGAAAGATTTTAAATATCATTCAATAAATTTATTAAAATATGTTACAATTTTTCAAATTTTTTTTATAGAAAATAATACTAATATATTATTATTTTCAATAAATATGCAGTTTAGTACAAACTTAATTGATTTTGCGATGAGACGTAAAAAGAAGGCCGAACTGGGATCGAATAACTGAATACGCGATGACTGTCATTGAAGTTGATGCAACTTAATACTTGCTACAATCGCATTCAGAGGCTACTGCGTGGATTTTGCACGTGGCTGGGACCACAATTTTCTTTGAAGCTGGACGTTTTCCGTAGACAATCATAGGACGAGGAGCTGGGACTGGGGCACCACCGTATGCGGGTGCTGGGGCCGCGCCATAACCAGATGCTGGGGCTGGAGCTGCACCATATGCGGGTGCTGCGGCTGGAGCAGCGCCATATGCGGGTGCTGGGGCTGGAGCCGCACCGTAAGCTGGTGCTGGGGCCGGAGCAGCGCCGTAAGCTGGTGCTGGGGCCGGAGCAGCGCCATAAGCTGGTGCTGGAGCTGGAGCTGGTGCAGGTCCGTAGCTTACGGAAACACTGTAACCTGGACCAGAGGCTGGAGCTGGAGCTGGAGCAGCACCATAAGC
>UCOL01002107.1:0-28681 GCA_900474335.1 Ormyrus nitidulus
ATCGAAACGGTTTCCCAAGTCTATGTTTCGTAGTTCATTTGTAGCGTACCAATAAATTAAAAGGATTTTAATGTTATGATAGAAATATTATTTATTAAAAGCATCTTAGTCTAACATAGAAAATATTTAGCGCGCGCGCAGCGCGCTTGGAAGGTGCTATATGTAAAAAAATTTACAAACATTTTATTTCTGTTTTGCGTTAATTATTGGAAATACAAATAGCGATATTGTTATACAATTTAATTATAATATATGTGAAGCAGTGTTGGGCTTGTTGAAAACGCAATTTCAAATATGCAAGTAAAGTGTTGTCCTGCACCTAAATAAGATCAAGATTAGTTTTACCACCTCGCAAACTTGCTAATTGATACCCTTTAACTCGCCGTATTTCCCTCTCCAGTAATGACTACAGGGAATCGGAGAGCGAATTCTCGACATCCGTATACAAGCAGGCAGCTGTCGCCAAAATGTTGTAGTTGCCTAAGTAACGACCTAACTGTACTTGACTCGCGTTTGAATATGCGAAGAAAAAGCAAGTGGGTCGAGAATGCTTGGATATTCCCGGTACCTTGTAAATTAAAGAACCTAAAATGCTCTTACTTGAATGAACTCTGTAAGTTACCGGAGCTTTTGAAGTGATGCTTCTAAAAATATTTTAATGATCATTTTTGAAAGATGTATTCAGGTAGGTGTGTAAGATGTTTTCAGGAAAACTATACTTATACGTTAAAATTCAATAAAAATATGTTTTAAAATTTTTCGTTTTAATAAATGTATTATAAACCACCCTGGGTTGCGGATTTTTTTTCTTTCTTAATTTTCAATTGACATTACAAGTTAATACTTATTAACTTGTTGGAGGACCTCTATGAGGTCTCATGTCAAAATACTGCATTACCAATTAGATTTTAAAATATTATTTAAATGTATTATAAGTCTATCTTGTATTACTATAAAAGCATTTATGAAATAATTATGGATAAGTTATCGAGGAAACAAATTATTTTTTTTTAATGCATAAAGGTATTAAAACTATCTCAAATAAAAGTATTTTAATAAATCTTATTTCTATTTCAGTAATTATAGTTGGATATCGAAATGAAAATAATTGATCAACTGACGAATGAACAAAGCTAGTAAAGTCCGATTAAAATTGCACGAACGCTTCCTGCAAAAAGATTGAACCACCCAGATACTCAGAAATATTACTCCAATGCTTTAAAGGTGACATGACGACTGTAGGCGAGAACGCCTACGTGGTTTACTTTTATATATTTGCTTTAACTTCTAAGAAAATGCATAAAATGGTATCTTATATCACCGATTGATCAGGGATATAATCAATCATCGGTCGTGTCACTTATAGTGGTTTTCCCGCCCGGAAGGGGTAACGCTAATGTTAAATTTGTCCACTTTGAAAAAGTTCGCACAATATTTTCGTTCATAAAATCATTTATAACGCAAGGTGTTTCTTTTAATTATTATTATTCCTAGTAAATTGTACAGTAAAAAGTATGTTTAACATTTATCAAATCAATAGATAAAAATATTTTTCAAAAGCAGAAGTTTTTAAAGTACAAAAAAACATTCAATCAGGCCTTGCATTCAAGCGCAGGTTGTAAAAGATTTTTTATACGAGTCACAATTCCAACCAAAGACAAAGCAAAAAAAAAAAAAAAAAATCAATCAGAATGCCGCTGAACTCTGAAAATACACATACCCACACACACAGATCTGTTTGGCGATCGCTTTGAATGATGAGGGCTTGCAGCAGCTCTCCCCTCTGGTCTCTCCGGGAACTCGATATAAACTGGAAGCATAGCAAAACGAGGATCTCGGCGAAAAGCGTACACCTGCCAGTTACAGCGGATACACGGCTTCGCCGCTGCCGTATCCTATCCGAAATAATCGATGGACTTTTCATAAGCTCGCGACATCGGGAGAAGAGATACGCCGGATGCTCGGCGCTTTCAGCGTAACATCTTATTTTCATATAATTTCGAATATGTCGATAAAACAAGATTTTCTCATTATGCACGGATGGATTGAATGTTGTTTTTTTTACGCGGAACTGGGATATTACGCGCTGCGAACGTTTCGGCTTTGCATTGAGTTTTTTTCAATTTTTATCAAGAAAAAGTTCGATCGTCGGATCGTTATACAAACATCTTATCTAATAATTAGTTCGGATCAGAAATTTATTTGAATAATGTGATTTACTTTGATATAATAAGCTTTATTTATTTACGAAAACTTTATAGTACAGCTTTTTAGCAGATTTATTTTACTACATTACCGGATTATACATAGCTTCAGCAACAAATAATAGAAAGCATGAATTATGCTTAATGCACAACTGCACCTGAATGGATCCTCCTGGGCTTTGGATGCAACATCATCTTCCTTGGTCATTGTGCTACTGTAAGGTGGTAATGGGTAGTTGAGCTCAGGATACGCCCGTCAAGCACAATATGGTCGACGGCACGCTCGGCTAAGAGAAAAAGCTATAAGGGATGATGCAGACTTACGCGAAGATTATGTTGGGGTTGATTGGCGAAATTTCAAAGCTACGGTTTAATTTGAAAAAAATCTCAACTGAAAAAAATGTAATTTTATCAAAGCACTGAAAAAGGCTTCTATCGCGGGGAAAATGAAAAAATTTCAATAAAAATTTCTCTTTTGAAAATTTAATTACCAAAAAGACCAATATGGGCTGCGCTTAATTGCACCATACAAAAGCGTCTACAAATGCTTGGGCTCACTGGACGATTTGCAAAAGTGACTACTGCAGGCTCGGACGTAATTGCAAAAGACAATTGACAAGGAGCAGGTGATTATACGATGTTAATAAAGCTACGTCGCGCGAGCGTTCAGTATATTTATAGGCGTGGGAACGCCGGTCTCCAATCCAGTTACTCCTGTGCATCAATTAATTCAGATTAGCCCGTAGGCGGTCTTCGTAATGGCTGTAATACCTTTCGCTCGGTGGCGTTATGCACACGACGTAATTATTTGTCCTCGATATAGAAGAGGGAGAGGAAAACGAGCTTTTGCATTTCTCTCGCATAAGATTATGGCGCCTCGTTAGTTACGCCGGGCAAAGTCGACACCCGAGTCCTACTCTACGCGACCATTAAACCTGATTAAACGTTCAATATTTGGGATGCTATCAAGATTTTATCCTAAATTTATCGCCGCTGAATCGTTGGGTGGAATTTATAAGCGAGTATCGATTAGCACCCTCTGATCACTCATTAAACCGAATTTTACTTTATTACTCATTACCGTATACTTTAATTATTTTTGTATTTTGTCCTTTTTCTTCGTTGATTTTTCTTGTCTTCTCAAAAGTATACATTTATTATTTAACAGAATTAACGTAGAGCGAAATATGAGTAAGAGTACAGCGAAAGTTCATCGTAACTTAAGAGTCGCATTTTCAAGCTTTCCAACTTGTAGTTATTGTTCAATCCTTTCCTCAAAAAATGATGACTGGAAGGCCAAAAACTAGAATCCTTGAATTTATGAAAATTAGCTAATTGTCCTATCATTTGAACTAACTGAAAATAAATCACACTAAAATGGTCTACAAGTGCAAAAATCGAAATACGCGAAGTGCCTTTGAATGTTACTGTAGTCAAGCTAAAAAAAACCTATTTATTGTAAGGTACGAATCATAAAATAAATCATAAGTTTTGTCCATATTCAAATTTTAATAATGTGAAGAAATCTGCTTTGCATATACAGTTTTGTTTTTACAGTATACATATACGTATATAATGTATATATTCTTTTATCCGCGGTTTTCACGCTGCGCATCTCCGGATATAGAGTTATAGAGTTCAAAGTTTGAATAATTTACACGGTGCCTACGTGCAACTATTTCAATTTCCATATAGAATACTTGGATGAAGTATGTCTTTGGTTAAAGCCGGATTCTTCGACGAATGAATCTTGTAAGATTCTTGGATATCACGTAGTTTGGAAACGTGCCGTCAAAAATTGCGCTTCTCATCATTTTTCTCGAGGTAGAGCAACAGCGTATAAAAAAAAATCACTTATCTACGGATACGAAAGTGAAAATGAAGATCCTGTTGTCGTAAAAGAGTAGCCTCGCGCCAGTTGAACAATTTATGCTAAAAATTTTAATTTATAATATCCATTCTTTTCATTGTCAATCTCTTACTTTATTCAATATTTGAAAGGATTAGCTTTGATTTATTGAACATCAGCTGTGTGAAATATTCGCAAAAGTGATTCTGCACGGTTGAAAGGGGAAAAAAAATCGAAAAATATCGGTTTTATTTCACAGAGGGGTAAACGCAGCCCCCGCATTCAATATTCATGTAAAGTCGAAAGTGAGATATTATCAGCGTTCTTTCGACTGAAGTAAAACACGCTCAGCGAAGTCATAAAGCTTGTTCCACCCGTTACTTACCCCCAGGATCGATCATAAACAGGGAAGCATAAAATTCGCGAAGGTCTCATTATTAAATTCACGCGAAGGGCGGCAAAAAGTTAGGAACGAGAGCCATGAAAATGTGCGGCTGCCGCGGAGGAGCGAAGGGAGGAGAATCGGCCGTAAATCGAGCTGCCGAAGATGACCCGTAAAAAAATCTTCTAAATCCCGCGGTACGGCCGTTGTCGTCCGTTGCCTAACTGCCTCGTGAATATTCCGGCCGGGCGCCTGGTCTCGTACAGCGATTCCCGCGCGAATAAAGAGCCATCAGCGTCGCTGCGAAAAGACGTGCCGCGAATTTCAAACTTCCAAAGCACGCGGAGGGGGAAAAAGGGGGAACCGCCGCGCGGCGACGATTCCGGGGATGATAAATTGCGAGGAAAGATCGAGGAGTGCAAGAACGCCCCCGTGGAACGGCCGAGGAAAAACCGTGACGGATACTGGAAAAAGAATGAGAGAGAGAGGAGAGAGACTGTAAGACGCGGCCTCGGAGTTCAACGCGGCGCGGGAGGGTGGAGGGAGAAAATGCGGATGCAGAGAGAAATAAATTAAGACGGACGCAGCGGAGAGATTAGATTGGCTTGAAATGTAGATTAGATTTTGACTTATGGGATTCTCAGGTTATTTCTCCGTGGA
This sequence comes from Ormyrus nitidulus, assembly GCA_900474335.1. Classification (NCBI taxonomy): domain Eukaryota; kingdom Metazoa; phylum Arthropoda; class Insecta; order Hymenoptera; family Ormyridae; genus Ormyrus; species Ormyrus nitidulus. The sequence goes on from UCOL01002107.1 coordinate 5,096, forward strand.
TTATATGCCAGTTAGGAGGCTTGTGTTTATTCAAATATAGTTTATTGTTTTGCTTTTTTGGAAATACTATACTTGTCGAAATGAGTACTTTCTTTCGGGAGTAGCGAAATCTCGTTACACTGTCCTTTTGTTAATAAACGACTTAATAGCGGTTTATATTGAAGGAAGTATATTTATGAGTATAATGTGCATAACATTTTCTCTGCTGGCCTTCCCAAAAATGTAATTTTCTTTGCTGTACGAAGTTTAAAGTCAGTTAAAATTTACATTTCTCGACCGTATATCTGCTTCTGCAAGGAATTCAACACAATCACGGCCGTAAAGTGGATAAAACAATATTACTTCTTAACCATTCGTTATATAATTAAATATTTATTATGAAATAATTTTTTGAAAATACAGAAATTCTAAGGATAGTCGGTGGAAAAAACTGAAATAACTCATGAAAAACTAAACCTGTATATAGTTCATAGAAATAGGTATTTTTACCCCCGAGGTGTAGTTGCAGCCTAAGGGTAAATAGTGGCCATACACGTTACGACGTATAATCCATCATAACCAGTTTGAGGATTTTATCTTCATTTTTATAGTACAGGGATTTTGGAGAAAGGTCGACGAATCGTTTCTTTTGATTTGTTTTTCTTGTATTAGTCTCAACTTAAAGAAAGAACCATAAAAATAAATCATTTATTAGAAATAAATTTTACTTTCTTATAACGACTTTATTTTATGTCCTGCGTAGCAGTGGACTAAAAGTAGCGCTTGTCTAATATATTTCAGATATAGTTTATATATTTTTTAAACATTTTGTTTTTATTATTTTCGTTTATTTTTTAAACATTATATATCAATAGAAAAACGATTTATGACAAAATAATGATATTTTAAACAAAACATAAGGGAATTAAAGGAGAATACTTTTCGCTACATTTTCATATAAAATTGAATAAAATCATTAGTCGAAATTGTGCGTCGTATTTATAATAATTAAGTCATAAAACCCGACGACCGGAAACATGACTGGTTTTCATTCGCAAATTCTTAAAACTATTTTCGTTAAAAAAAAAAGCCAAGTACCCCCAAAAAACCAAGACAAACAAGCTCGCGAGCCCGGTTTTCAATATTTTCAGAAAGCCATGTACAGATCCTCTCAATAAAAAACATCCGACTCTCTTGGCGTTCCATCAAGCTCTGAATACCCTCGTCGCCAGCTCCTCCGCTGGAAAAACAAAATCGCGCGTTGCCGAGAAGAGCATAAAAGCCACGCTGGAGAAATCGAAAGACTCCGATAAAATATGAATGCGAGAGCTTGCGCTAAACAGAGAGAGAGAGAGAGAGAGAGAGAGAGAGTCAGAGAGAGAGAGAGAGAGGGAGGGTGGGAAGGAAGGAGCTTGCGCTCTCGCGGATGCTGGAGCGCGCCGTTCTCAGTCGACGTGCCGGCAGCAAAGCGAACGCACGTTCGCTCTCCTCTCTCACGAGGGGCAGCGCGCGCCGCTGTGCCGCTCTCCGGTCTTGCCTTTTTTTTCCAAACACAAAAGGGACACGTGCGAGAGAGAGAGAGAGAGAAAGAAAGAGAGGGAGAGAGAGCCATCCGTGAGTGCTTACTGGTGTGATTATGCAGTGAAGTGCCGCTGCTGCTGCTGTTTGATGCGTGAGAATTCTTCTGGAGGGCGTTTTTGTGCCGGGGGATTGATCAACTGCGGATTAAAGCCGCGACCTAGAAGGACTTTTTTGCGCCAATCGTATAATAAGTCTTGAGTAGCTGATGATGTTTCTTGTTAAAGGAGTATTTTATCAACTCGGAGGATAACCGCGACTTTTAGCTTTTTTAATATTAACAATTCGCTTGTTATTGTTTACTGGATATGCATGAAGTAAATTAAACTGCAAGAATTGGTTCAAAATAATAATATATTCATATGCATTAAGTTTTTGGCATATTGGTATTTTGGAAAATCTGGCGCTTTCAATTAAACAATTAAATTGCAACTCGATTACATACCAGACTTCAATGCTGATTACGCTAAAAAAATTATTCTACATTTGAGTTCAATCAATACCAAACCCGGTTTAAATTAGCAACCTTAATTAGCCAAATAAATATTGAATAACTTTTGTCATTAAAGGCGCGAGGTATTAAATAGCAGAATTGCGGTACACTGCACAAATATCCATGCAATTACATTGGCATTCCTACTGAAAAGTAAACTATTTTTATTTATTTAAAGTTTAACAAAGAGCAGTATTTCGTGTAAACGGTTTATTTTTCAAGCCAACAAAAGGCGTTTCTTCGAGAAATAATCGCGCTCCTTCGTCGGTAATTTGTTTGAATTCACTACTTTTATCTCGTGGATGGAGTAAAATAACAAATAAGAGTATAGCGCCGAACTATTAAACTTCTTTTCAATTACATTTCCGAAAAAGTTTACGCGAGAATTATCAGCAAATCCTTTGCGTGCTTTCGAATGTAAATTAATGTAATTTTATTCTACTGCGATAAAAACAATATAATTCTGCATTAAAATAAGTAGATACGGCCAAATACGGTCAGACGTGGAACTAACATCATTTTCATACTTAGGGTTTGTAGAGGCTTGTTTGGTCTGACTAAATAAACATGTCGATGTTTTTTCCGCCTGACGTCTCGTCTGCGCTCATAAAAAATCTTCCTAAAATTACAAACACAGCTGAACATTGTGAACTCCGAAAATCTTTCCGACTCAAACGCCCTAAGTTTAAAAAATCTCAAATTAATACCCGCAAAAGTAGCAGCCGGCAGCGAAAAGCGCTTTGGCGATTAATATAAAGCCCGGCCGCGCGTAGAGAGAAAAAAGAAGGCACACTGCAGCGGCCACCTCGCCAACCGCAGCGACGCGCCTACTCTGCTTTCATCGCGCGCGCGGCAATATTCCGCGGCGCGCGGCCGCGAGGGGCTTTGTGCAGCCGGCCGTTTTATCAGCCAATAATAGTTATACGCGGCGGGGCTGCGCTCGCGATCGTCGTTTTCTCGCGAGACGCGCCGAAATCAATCGCCCGTCCTTCCTCCTCGCGCTCGTTATAAACGGCTCGATTGCAGAACCAAGCTGAGAGTTTTATGGTTCGGGGGGGGGGGGGGGGGAGGTAGATTAATGATTCCATGGCTGAGAAGGGCTTAGAGGACTATCCTTCAGAAGCTTAATTACCGTGTAAGTGGCTTTGAACGAGCTTGGGAAAAATGCGGTGCGTGACAATGTAATGAAGAATTCTTTCGGGACACAGGTGTCGTGTGCCTGCTGATGGGTGGAATTATTTTTACGACCTTGAATTTTGGTAGAACGATGACGAGGTTTAATTTAGCAGCTACTTTAGGAGGGTCTTTGCGAACTTCATTTGAAGTATCTTATTTGCTAAGTGTCGTATAATGTCTAAATAATTGTAAATTTAAAAAAATAATTTCACTCTGTGTTACTTTATATTTATTTGAAAGTGGTTCTTTAGGTAAAGTTTTAAAAGAATAAAAGTACCGCACTAAGAAATAAAAAGAAAGAACAAAGTTGCTTTCCCATAATATCATCTGACTTTTACTCAACTGCACGAATACTTAAAAGATATTCGATTGTAAATATACCAAAATATATTTTGCGATATTTTAAGTTGTGCAATATAATAAAATGTTTTCCGAGGTCTATGTGTACTAAATTTTTTGTAACGTAATGATTATGCTATCGTAAAAAGTCACTATTTTTTCGTAACTCCATGCAAGTAATCACTTATTTACCTTTTCGTACAACGCAAAAGCTTTCATACAGATTGAAGTATAAATTATTAAAACTTTAAAATGTTTTAAAAAATTATAATACGTACGAACGTAACCACAAACTAATTATAAAATAGCAGCTTTACATTTTCACTTTGACGTCATCACCCTTTTGCATAAAACAGATTTTGCGAAACAATTACTTTTGAATTTGCTCTGCGTTCTCAAAGCCCCATCCTGCGAGCCTAAACACCGATCGTTAACCGAAACTAAAAATAACTCCACTCAAAATCTTAAGTAGACTCTAACCGTCTCCTCGGCTCGTTCTCGAACACCTTAACTCGTTATTCACCGGGGCGCCGCGCGGCCGTCTCAAAACGAAGCTTTGCCCCCGCGGCATACTTCGCGAGAATCTTCGCGGCCGTTAAATCGAGCATCGATCTCGCGACTTGACCGAACTTAACTCTCCGAGCTGCAATATCTCGGGGAATTCTTGCTTAAATCATCCGGCGACGGCGAGTCGACGCAGGTGTGCCAGGCCTGCCGGTGGGTTGCATTGCGTGGGCGGATCTGACGTCAACGCGCGTCTCTGTGGGAGAAGGAGGTGGGAGGGGGGAGGAGGAGGCCTCTGTCTCTGTGCACGCCGTTATCTCGCGCCTACCTGCGCAAACTCGGCGAATCAATTGCCGAGGCCGGTTGAGGCTCTGTTTTTTTGTGCGCATGGATTTTTATCCTCCGTTTTTTTTTTTTTTTTTTTTTTTTTGAGCTCGTCGTTTTCGGAATGATTGATATGCTTCTTTTGAACGTTCTCGAAAAGCTATGGTTTTTATTGCTGGTTCGTCCGTTCTTTTCGTTACGAGATATTTTCTTAATTTTCAAATTTTTATTCGGCTGAATTGTTCGGGAAATTTTAAGGCGACGGTTTTGCGATTCGCGCTGACAAAGGATATAGCACGGACTTTTTCGTATATAGATTTCGCGGCACAAAAGAAATTTCGCGCTGGATACAAATAAATCAGTTTTAACCGCCGCGCAAAACCTATTGTAAAATTTTAAAACTGCGCTCGTTTTACGACTGAATAATATTGCAATAAACACTCGAATAATGCCCGTAAAAATGATACGACGGGCAATATAATAAATTGGACAAAGAATCAAAGTGCGATATCCGTTTGTAAACTCATAAAAATCAATTTAATCCGGGACACCCGTTTGATTTTAGTTTTTATTAATAACTCCATTTGTCACCGAGCACTCTTCGCGCCCGAATGAAAGTCGTTAAACCATTTCCCACTTTAATTAGCTCAAAATTGAAATGACAAAGCAATGAAAAGCTTTTTAATTTACCCTCGCGTACGTATATCTAGATGACTCGAGTTCCAAAGTTATCCTCTCCCCGACGTTTCCGAGAAAGAAATGCGAATGTTTTCGCGGCACGTCTTGGACTTCCCTCCTCTCGGAGCTAAGCTCGGGTATACATTTTTAAAATTAAAAACCCTCCCGAGCGTTTAAATGGCAACAATAACTTTTTTAAATTCACCGCGTTAATTAGAAGGGGCGAATTTACGCTGTCGGGACACTCCTAACGAATTGTTTTCCGCGCGGATTTATCGCTGCGAGGCTCGCGGACAAAAGTCGGCCCGCGCGAGCTCTCGATTAACCGGCGCGCCCGCGACCGAAAAAAAAAAATGATTTAGCCATTTTTGAGCTGCGCTCCGAGCGAGAAACGAGTGAAAAATGGCCGAGGAAAGTGACAACGAGAGGATGTAACAGGCAATTAGCCCGCCGGTGGCACCTGAAACTGTGTACGCTGCCGGCGATGCATCTTTATCCAATATTGTTAATGGTTTATGCTCTCTGCACGGACTGTAAATGGAATCGAGATGCTGCCTTGTTATTGAATTTTAATAACGGAAAGGCGTGAAAGCTTGTTGGGTTTCTGCTCGTAAGCTTTTCTTTAGGAATTGTCAAAGAGTCGAATTATTATTACATTTCTTTACGAAACTGTCAACAAATACTTTTTCAGATTATTAAAAATCATTTTTTCAGTTGATGACTTTTATGAAGTGATATAAAAAGGTATTTGAGTGAAATACTCAATGAATTCTTTTTCAAATATTTGGGATTTCAGCAAAAAATTCAACGGCTGCCTTTCTCGAATACTCGATTCAATAAACACGCCATTCATCGAATATTTATTCGATACTATTTTTATTACGTCTAATACGTCAATAATATTCCCGTTATTCATTCTATTAATTTTCAATCATTCGTGCGATAATACTCATCAGCATTTTTCCGCAATAAATTGAACTAATCGAAACAGCCCCACTTTCCGTCCGAACATCGATGACAATATTAAACTATAGAAAACGGAAAATTCAACGCGAAAATGAAACGCGCGAATCGGATTGTCAAAAGTAAAATCAAGCTCTGCAACCGAAATTTTATTAATACTCCAAACCGTTTTGATTTCCATTCACTGTTCCACGACGTTTTAAAAAAAAATGGGCATTTCAATATCGGCTTTTATCCTGTCCTGCTGTGATTATGATAAAAACTACGGTTAAACTATAATTTATTATAGGAAATCTATAGTTGAACTATAATGTTAGAACATTTTCGTTACTATTATTATCTATAAGTATAACTTGTAGTATTTGCTACAGTATAAGTCTACTATAATAAAATACTATAAAAAATTACTATATAATATATACTTCTACACTATCATTTACTACAGTAGATTACAACTGTACGAAAGTATTATAGTTAATTATAATCACACTATAATATTTCCGGTTCGTTCGCGCGAGCGGTAATTAACTCAAAGAAGCAAAAACCCAGCGTCAATCCGCGCACAATGGCCTGGGAAACCTAGACGACTTCGGTGTCAGAAAAGAAAGAGGGAAGAGACAGAAGAAATGACTCGCGCCGCTTCATTATTGGTTTTTCGGGCCAAGTAGATGCCGCGACAAGAAGGGGAAGGAGAGAGAGAGAGAGAGAGAGATCCTCCGTCATTTTTCTCCCCGACCAGCGTCACACTTACGATATTACTCCGGCTGTCGCGCGCGGCGGTCCGTCTGCTTCGGATTTTATCGCTCGTCGACTCGCGCAGCGGCAAAAGACGCCGAGGCTCTTTTGTGCGCTTATCTTTTATGCGTGCGCGAAGAGGGTTGTACGCTGGATTGCCCTGAGGTTCTGCTCTGAGCTCTTAAATGCGAGGCTGGGTCTTGTTCTCGTCTTTGTTAAATGAGAAGCCAGCCGAGGTTTTGCATTTTTCGTCGAAATTTTAACGTGGATTTAGAGAATTTTGCAAGGCGGCTTTTCGATTTGGCTTCTCTCGGGGATAAGTGAGTTTTAATTGGGGTCAAGTGACTTTTATGGATTAAATGAGGTCTCCATTTTATAGGTTAAATAATGAGCACTAAAACTGCCAAAACCATTCTCCGATATCGATCGTATATTCATAGAAATTCTGAATTTTGATAAGTGATTCTTCTGTACGTCAACGTGATGAATCGTGCCTGAAGTACGGACTTGTTTCAGTAATGGAAAAGGCAAATTGCTTTCGACACTTTATTGCTAGAGAATAATTTTCTTAAAATGCCCAATTCTCTCATCGATTCTAATGTCCGAAATCTCAAAAAAAAAAAAAAAAAAAACATTAAGAAACTTTGATGAAAAACAATTTGAAATTTAAAGCTCGAATCGTCGTCCGCTGCCGGTTATACAAAAACGTCAGGAACCTGTCCGATACGATCTGCCCGGTTACCCTATCTTGCGCCTTTCTCCCCAACATATATAATAGCAGCACCCTTACTTACAACGGCAAACAAGGGAAGCAGATCCCGCCTGTTTTTGCTCTCTATTTTCGGAGCCGTCGTCGTCGCAGCCTCTCGCGCCACACACAGCGGTAAATTAAACTGCAGGCGCGGAGAGAAAGTCGAAAAAGGCAAAACGAGCCGACTGTAAGACGCAACAAATGGCGGTTTTCAGCAGCGACGAAAAACTTTCTCCTCGGATCGACGGGGGGAGGGGACCCCGTTTGTCTTTCCCGCGTCTGCCAGGGCATTACATTTCATTCGTAGATCGGATCTCGGGATCGAAGATTTGTCCGTTTCGTGGGGATGAGGCCAGGAAGCGAGGGGAGCCCCCATATCTTTGCTTAGATTGTTAGGTTTGCGCAGGATATCGCAGTAAGCTGAGCTAATTGAGGAAGTGGTGGCTGTTTTATGAGTTTGTGGGGTACACGAACGCTTGGTATATTTATTTGGTGCTTATGTAATTTATTGCGGGTCCTACTCCTGGATAATTGGGGAGGACTGCTGGTGATCTCGGAATGAATGTCGGGGTGTTTATAGTTTTCTCGTAATCTGAACGGAGTTCATTTATAAAATTCGTAGATTTTAATAAGTACTGTAAAATAATGCGCGAGAGTAAAAAAATTATTATCAATTAAATCTTTTTAAGACTTTTTATATGCATTAATTATAGCCAATTGTTTTTAAGCACGAATATTAAATAAGATAACAAAAATTGAAAAATTAAATTTAATACGCTTTATTAAAAAAAAAAAAAAAACGAATAAAGAGTTATTTTTCAAATCTGTGAATAAAAATGCGATCAGGAGTACAAGACTTTTACGCGGAAGCCTCTCTTACGGAAATTGCGTTCACGTCAGTCAATAGAAAATCGTCTCGATTTCCCTTTCGCAATCAATAAAAGGGACCTTCGGCATCCTAAGCGAAAAGGATTGAATTGACGTGACTGAAAGAATAATTACTCACTCGGGAAAACAAAATATATTTAGACCTTTTACGACTAATTTTATATAAAAAGCATTTAACGTTGTAGTAACAAAAAGCTTGTAAGTAAACAAAAGCTACTAGACAAGTAATGCATTAATTATTAATTGTTTTGATAAGGAAATATTATTAGTTCTTTTAGAGACTCGAGTATCTAAAATTACTCGGTCGCCTTCAGAGAATAGAGAGGTGACGACTGCTGTAATTGCTTAGAGTGAAAAAATTTGGGTATTCATGAAAATGATTTGAAGTCCCGTGTCATTTCCTTTTTCCGAAACACCTTTAAATTCATGATTCCCTTTGTTCCCTCGCTGAGTCTGTGAAAAAAATTCGAATTAATTTGCAATTCAAATTCATCCTGCATATATACGCGCAGTTGACGAAGAGCAAAAAATCCCTCTATACCGTCTCTCGATGCTTCTCCGGCATAATGCGTCCATTGTCCAACGTTGCGAGCAAATGTTTACTATATTTTCTCCTTTTTCTCATAAAAAGTTTAATTAACGAAAGTTCTTTTTTAACGAAGCTGCATTATTCAAAACAGGTAGCCTCGGGTGAAACGGGTTTGGTGGTACTGTATTGATTGAATTTTAGATTAAATTTTGATCGGTTGCTTTCGATTTCAGAATGGCTAAAAGAGGCAGCCTCTACTTTTTACACAGTATTGAATGATTCAATCTAATGATTTATTAAATTTAATAATTTTGAACTACTTATGTATTACACAGTACTATACGTTTGACACTAAGCTGAAGCTTTCCGCTTAATTAATTTCGCTACTTAATAACCTAATCCTCCAGAAGAACTCTCCGAAGAGATAAGGTTCATGACCAGCAGAAGAAAAAAAAATGTATCAAGTTACTTCCGATTTTTGACGGAAATCAATAATAAATCTGAACCCACAGGATAGAGAGCAGTGCAAGATGAATCGACGGGCAGACGCAGCTCGAAAAAGTACGAGCCACTCGATGCCTCTCTCTCGGTCAGAAATCCCGAGCTCCTAAGTATATCCACTTCTCAGCGGGCAGTTTCATTCGCGCGCTCGAGGCGATTTATCCCCTAAAAATATACATTTCTCACAACAACCGCGGGCTCATGGGGTGAAAGGTTATACATACTTCGAGCGTAAAGTGCGGGCAGCAGCTCGAGCCGGCGGTATAGACAGTCGATGATCGACGGCTCGGCATCGATAACCGGAAACGACGTGGCTGCGTCCCGGGAACGATTCTCCGCCGATCAGCCCTCGGGCGCGCGTGCACACACCTATATATACGCGACAAGTGCACGCTCGCGCGGGCATCGATTATCGAAGGAAGACGGTGCGCGCCTAAGTCACAAGTGGCTGCGAGTGGCTGAAGGTGTACGTGTTCCTCTGTGCGAGTGCGGGGAGTTGCTTGTGCCAAGTGAAGTGATGCGGGCAACTTTGCTTTTTGACGGCGACGGCTAAGCACAAGGAAGAGTCTCAGAGGTAAATGGAATTGCGTGTTGCTTTTCTTTTTTTTTTTAGAGGACTGTTTTTTTCAATTTTCGGGAAAAAGTTAACTTTTCGTTTAGAAATGTGATTTTCAAAACAATATAAACTGCTAACGAACATTTTGAGTATAGGGTAAAAGTTTATTAAAATCTGTTAGTGACTTTAATAATACGATCAATTGTTCAAAAAATTTCTTAAAATATCGTTGTTAAAAGGAACTGAATTTTGAGTTATTACCTTATTTAAAGTACAAAAATGGCTTGTTAACTAGTTTCTGCCCCGTAACAAGATTCCCGTCACACGGGATTATTAAAGCGAAATTTCCGCCGCAGCATTCGGCACTGTCTATCCCTCTCTCGAAGCTTAATTAAAATTCTGGCGATGTAACTGATTAAAAGCACGAGAGGGTCCTTTAAATCTCGTATAAAAATCGGCGAGCATAAATATTCATCGCGAATCCCCCGTTCTTTTGCAGCATCTGGGCCTCGGCGCTTAAAAGACGCGCGCACAATCCAATTTGCCCGGTTGCAGCGTCGGTCCGTTCTCCGCATAGAAATCGCCGAGAAAATACACGAATAGCCGTCAAATAAATTTGACGCCGCCAGCGGCAGCAGCAGCCGTAGGGAGTTTCGGCGGCGGCGTCAGGCTCGGCTCTGCGCAGCGGCAACGACGACGACGACGACGACGACGACGGCGGCGGCGGCGGCGGCGCCCCGGGAAACTCGAGAGGCGCCGAGCGCAGGAAGCTCCGGCCAGACCCACTTCCAGGTGAGTAATTAGTTTAGTTAAACGACGATAGCTGACGGGCCGCACTCGAGGCTCTCGCTGCCCGCGCGAGCTGCTTTGATTTACTGGCGATAGAGAGAGGAGGCGAGGGAAAATTGGATGTACGTGATATAGGGATTGCTTTTGGACACGCGCTGAACGCCGGAGCGCGCCGCCGAGAGAAAGATTTAGAATAGCGCTCGGCGGCCCGAATGTTTTTGACAAGACGCGGGCAGGCTGTGTTGGAAGTACTTTTAGAGAGTAAATGCGCGCGTGTCTAACAGGCACGTAGAGTGGATTCGCTCGTCCGGTTTGAGCAGTGGATGCTTTTTATTATTTTTGAAGTTCATTTATGAAGTAATTGCGTTTACGGTTACGCTTCAGCTTTGAATAATTTGTCATTTATTTTGAAAATTGTTGTTCGCAACTTCGCGGAGCATTAAAATGACAAATGACAGGTATTTAACAATGCTTGTACATTGTTTACATCTGTGCAGTGGATATTGATTTTATTTATAATTTGCTGCTTTGATAGTATAGAGTTTTATTAATAAAATACAAATACGACTGTAAATTTAGCACAAACAAAATACATAATATAAATACGTGCACATTAAGCAGTAAAGTCAAAAGTATAATTATTTTTTACCTAATTTAAGGACATTAAAATTTTTATTATATAATAATAATTAAGTATCAAAAATATTCTGTCTCTTTTCTGCTTAAATGTCTTTTCGAGGAGGATATTTAATATTCTGTACTTCAGCGATGAATTTTGGTTCCTATAGCTATGAAACGCATAATATATACCTTGATATAAGTGACGTTTTACGTTCATCATAAATTATTAATGACAACTTAAATTTTAACTGAAATAATTAAAAGGCATTCAACGTTTTCCCTACTTATGGAAATCTTAAATTCTAATAAGAACTGTCGAAGTCAACCAGTTTAAGGAAACTCAACTGTAAATATAGAAAATTCAAAAACTAGTCAGGCGAATATAAAGCAATACGAATTCCGGAATTTTCCAATATCGATCAAAAGCACTTTTCATATTTCTCAAAACGTCAAAATTCTTATGAAAATGTGAGAATTGATATTACCCCTAGATAGAATTTTGTACGAAAGTTGCAGTTGTGCACTTTTAAGCGGAAATTACGAATTTTCCATACCAATAATTTTGCTCCCGACTACTTCAGCAAAAGATCGACTGTTGCCGCCGACGTAATATAAAATATAAAGAATGCTTACTGCCCACAAAATACTAATAAATTTCGTAAATGCATTGTTCGTATCATCCGCATAATAAACATAACGCCGGTCATCAAACGTCGCAGCAAACGCCGACGTAAACCCCTTGACATTTATATCCGCCTTAAAACTAATCGTCTCCCGACTCGCGTCCGCCCCGACAATCCTTCGAAAAAACATTCCGCAAAAGTCCCGGTCATAATAAAGCCTCATCACCTCAATTTTCCTGCCCCTCCTCATTCGAATTAGGATCGATAAACGTAGCTTCCGCGGCGCTTCGAATTATTCAAACGGAGGGTGCAGAGGCAGGGGGAAATAAATGCCGCGAGAGGGATGAGGGTTTTTGTCAAGCACGTAACCCGTTATTGTTGCCATCCGCGGCGGCGAAATGAAAGTGCGGGAGGTATTTTATTAAGACTGCGGTGCAGCCGGGCTGGGCTGATTTGACGCTGGGAAAGGAAAATTGCGCGAATGCCAGAAAATTAAATCTTCATGCAATTACGGGGATTATGTCTGCTTTGCGGTAGGGATTTTCAAGCTATTCGATCCTGCGGAGAATTTCGCGCAGAATGCCGAGTGGATTTCGTTACGAAATTTTCTGGAATTTAATATGCTTAATTTGCTGATTGATTCTATTGGGAAGTTTTCAGCTTTTTTAAACGGAGGTATATTAAATTGTTTGAATCAGTTAGGTGAGTGATAAAGTTGCGCGGCACGATGAAATATTGTGCAATGCTGTTTTCTACATACACTACACTTTGTATGCTTGAAAATATTGTTACCTAAAAATTTGTAGTCGAATGAAAAGGTAAAAGGAATGTAAGACACGCCTTTTTATGACAGCTGGACGAGGGAATATTTCTGTCGAAGTCAGCTCTGTTACATAATTTATATATACAATAGACATTTTTAATCGTTCGTCAAACATTTGCCCTTCAAGATATTTTTAAAATCAAGCCTACCGTACACTGGAAGCTAATTATTTTATACTTGAGAAGGAGTCATAGAAGTTTTCAATCCAATAACCGAATTGATTTAAAATTTCTTTTTCTTTGAACGATGCAAATGCAAGTTTTTACTATGGTTGAACACTACCGTTTTACAGCTCCGATTTGCATTTATCTACACAGCCACAAAATACGCCAGCTTAAGCTTTAATTAAATTAATGCATCTACTTAATATAATTAAACGGAAGCTCGAATTTATATTGATTAAATTTTTTTCTTTCAACGCAATGCACCGATTGGTCACAAGCTCGTAAAGCTTCTCTCGCAGGATTTTATCGCGACGGTAATTGCGTATTATAAGGTGCACCGGTCGCATTACAAAAATTAATTTCTATCTTTATAAAGGCCGTCTCATTAAAGAGCTAATTGCCTTTAAAATTATGAAATTCCAATACAATCTGCCACTCCGGCTAATTAATTTTTAACAATGAAAGTCAGTCCACAAAGCGCGCCGGCATTCATTCTCGATTCACGCTTTGAGATAATCGTATATTCCTCTCCGCGAAACTAATTTCCTAATTCGCCTCGGGAAACGTCAGTCAACCGGAACTCGTCTCGGATTTTTAATCGAAAAACTCGGAATTCGATTCGGCTCTGAAATCGAATCTATCGCGGCGGCTCGAACTCGGGCCATAAATACGTTTGCACCTGAGCAAGCTGCGCGTTCCTTCTGTAGGGGTAACCGATGCGCTCTCGTCTTTTCTCCGGGAAATACCGCCGGCGCACTTGCCAGCCTGGAATTTTCGCCTCGGCTGGGAGAGCTTTCCGAGCCTTGTTTACGAGATCGACGGACGTCCTTCCGCCGCTATATTTCTTAGTCCGTCTCCGAGTCGATCGACGAGCGCTGATGGATTTCGGCTTTCTAAGCGAAATTAAATTTTGTATCAAGTTCGCGCCCCGCGACGGTTGTCTCTGTTGTTGTTTGCCTAAGCGAGGTACTTCTGCAGTTGTTTTATTAATGCTCGTGGATTTGATCAAAGTTTCGGCCACGACGCGGCGGCGAATTCATTATTTATCGCCTGGCTGATGGGAATGTTGGCTTTATTTTAGACTCTGGAAGAAAATTATAGTCTCGGGGAGATAATGGAATTTTAAATGTATCATCATAAATTATTTTTAAAATTTGGAATTTGTAATATTTGATTAATTTCAATTCTTCGCTTCTTGCATTAAATTATTTTTTTGAAGATTAATAAGTTTGTTAAGGTACATCTAATAGAAAAGTAACGTCCACTATACATTTTAGCATTTTAATATTTTTTATCTTAAAATGATTTCATTTATTTTGTATTACGAAAGTTTACTTAAAAACAAGAGCAAAACCAATTCTCGATTAACCCCCTTCTTTATCTGTCTTTTGACAAAGCAGTTAAAATCAATGCTTTCGAAAAAATGTAGATTTACCGCAAAAGTATAGACGGCGCGAGTCCGGATCGTAAGAAGAACTCTATATTCAAGACTCCCGACAATGGTACTATTCAGCATTTTCTCCCCCCGGTGCCCCGTTCCACGTCTTGCCCCCGCTTCGTTATCCACTTACACGCTACTTTATCATCGAAATAAGTTTCTCCTTTGAGTCCCGCGAACACGCCGGTGAGGAAAACTCGATTTCCTCCTCGTGCGGCGACTTCCTCCTCCTCCTCTGTCTTTGACGGATATCTTCGAGGGCGCCCCGAGGAAATGCATATATATCAAAGCGGAATTCTCTCTGATTAGCATAAGTCATCGAGCGGCTTTATATTCGGCTTTCAATTAGGAAAGTTTTCGCGGAGTGCCTTTTTATATATCGCGGAGAGGGAAGCAGTGGATTTCGGAGCTTTTATGTACTGTTCGCCGAATTTTCGCCGACTTGACCCCGAAGACCGCCGCGCTCCTTCTCCTCTACTCTCATTCTGTCTCGGTGATTTCTTCTTTTTCTCTCTTTCTCTCTTTGCCACTTTGCTCGACCCGCGGAGCGAATCTTCCCTCTGTTTGTTACCGTCTCTCTTATTTTTCTTATGCAAGGATTTTATACTCGATTTCGCCTTTCGTGCGTCCGCAGTATGCATAATTTATATGCCGCTGCGTTCGCCGTCCGCAACTCCCTTTCCCGAGGAATATTTTTAACTTTTATTAAGTTTTTTTAATGGAATTTCAACGTCAAACTTGCAGCTTCCTGTAATTACTCTAGGTACTTTCGATTCTCCCGCCCGCTTTTCAAAACAAACAAGTTTTTCCGCGACGCGCCGAGCTCGAGAGCTCGGCGCGAGGAAAATATTTTTTTGCGACGCCGTCCGATATCCCTGTCCATTCGATGCGAATAAAAACCTTTAACAATAATCCTTTTTCCGCGAAGATTATGCGTTCGACCTCTCGCGGTAAAGTAATAGCAAGCTCGTTCCTCAGCAGGAAAACCTTGTAAAAACCCGGGAGCAGCGAGCCGAGTAACGATTATTATTCCTTTCCACTCTCCGGCTTCCAGAGCGCCGATAACAAAAATGTAACGTCTCGCGAGAAAAAAAAAGACGTCAATGGCCTTTAATAAAAATCGAGCGTTTAAATATTCATCGGAAAATCGCGGGAGGGGGGATCCGCGCAGTAAAAATTCGGCCAATAATGCAAGGGCCGAAATACTTATCCGCGGAACTGGATGGAAACTTCTCGAATTAAAAAGTTCGCCGAAGAATTCTCGATAACGAGAGAGGGAAAGAGAGCGCGAGTTGCCCCGCTTGACAAAGCATCCGCGCGGAAGAAAACTGGCTGCCCCCCGCCCTGTCTCTCCCCTAATGTGTTTCGATCCGGTTTTTTTAACGCGTCGCTTATCTCGCGCTTTTCCGCGTCGACGTATCCGCTTCTCGTTATTTATCGAGCCTTCGCCGAGCAATAAACTGGGGACGGGGGAGAATCGCGCTGCAGTTCGCCGAATGCAAGGGAGGTGGCAGTCTGTGTGTGCTTTTGCTTATCTCGGTCTAGTGGAGTCCATTTTGTTCTACTTTTTTTTTTTTTTTTTTTTTCGTTTCCCCTGCAGAGCCGAGTTTTAATTATCGAATGCGCGCGAGAACGAGCGACGATCGTCGACGCGGCGCGTCGACGAGTTAATTAACGAAATTGGCCAAGTTTTACTTATTAGGCCCTTTTTAGATTCGCTGGATTAATCAATCGAGGTACAACTAAACTTTATTAAAATTCACGCTCGATAATTCCGACGAAGCGCATTAGAAACGGAATCGCGGCAAAAGAGGTTGATTGCAGCCAGTTAAAAAAAAAAAGACCCCCACCGAGCAATTACTTCCGTTCTAGCGCCTCTCCCACTTTTGAATCCCGCGGATCAAAGAATGAATCGTCGGCGCGGAGCTCGCAATCAGCTCTGCGTGAGACTCGGTTGAAAGTGTATATGCGCCCCGTGACCTGTAAAGGGCCTCCTTCGATAATTCAGGGCAGCTGCTTGTTTACGGGGAAACGCGCAGCTGCCTCTCGCTTATTATACGGAGAGCTTGCCGACGGGTCGCGGAGCTTTGGGCCTTTGGCTTACACCTGCCGACCGCTCGAGAGTCTGCTCTCTCTCTCTCTCTCTCTCTCTCTGCGGCGGAGCCGCGCTCTCCGAGAGCAAGGATCCGTAAAGGGAATCCCGCTCGGTCGTGAAATCTGCCGTCGTGCTTGCATCCTGCGAGCATGAATTACGCCCGCGTCGCTTCCGGTCTTGTGTGCGCGGGCTATTGCTCGCTGTGTGCTTAGCTGTGTGGGTGCAGCCCTCTTCAAATATGAAATTCCATTGCAATTAGCGGATGTTCGATTGGCTGCGGTGAAAAGCTGGAGGACGCCTGTCGTTGCTTACGTTTTCCGCGCTGGTTTTCCTAGTCGGAGCTTGATTAATAACGCTGAAAATCGTTCTAAGAGAAAAATTCGAGAATTTGAATTGATTGGACTCTTGACGGGCAATTAATGAGTTACGATGCGACAGGCGAAAATTTCAGTTTCCACGATCATTAAAATAAATTGAAGGCATTCCATCAGAAACGTAATAGTAGATTATAAATCGGTGAGTTATTTGCGAGAGCGAACGCAGCTATTTGCGTAATTAAACTAATTACTTTAAAAGCTCTTAATGATAATACTTTTGTCAAAAAATAATGTCCAGTCAAAGGCTCGAAATAATGCCCGATAAATGCTTTTTAAGCTTCTTATAGATATAAAAACAAAGCCCCCTTTGAAATGCTTATAGACCATTAAAGACAGGTCCAAAAGCGCGCAGTCCAAAAGCAAAGCTAAAAATTCAGCAGCCCGCGGGTTTTCATCGTTGACGCGCCTGTCGACATTTACGCGGAGAGCTTCGGAGCTGCTCGTAAAAACACTCCTCGTCCGCTGATTGTTACGACGTCCGATCGTCGGACGTACGCGCGTGGCGGCTGCAGCGCGTTAACGAGTAAAATCTTGATCGGAAAGCGGGTCGCGGGCGCGCACGTCCGACAATTCGCGGTCGATATTAATTGGCGGAAGTTGTCGGCGGTGAGCGCGCCGGGGACATTTCGCCTCGTTCTGCGAATTTACGAGGACGCGCGCGACGGGGGGCCGTACAGTCGGAATTAACGCGGGGAGTAGCTACTCGGGGGCCGATAGGCGATGTATGGCGTCACCGCGAATACGAGGAGCACCGACATACGCGGTTATATTGCCGGATATTGCGGCGCTGGTCACACGAGGGTAGGCGTCACGGTTTTTCTCCTGCCCGTCGAAGCGACTCCCAGTTCGACGGCGATAATTGCCTCTTTCCGCGGGTTTTCTCACAAAGCTCGCACGAATAAATAATAGAAGCTTCGGAGGAGCGTTTAGCTCCTTCAAACGCAGGCGCGCTTTTCAAGAAGTATATATATATCACTACTTTTAAAACTGCCTGGGGTCGGTTTGATTCAACTCGTTGCTTCGTGCAACTTTAGTGGAGTGTACTCGAAAAAGGGTTAAGAACATTGCGCTGCGCGGCGGTTGTCTGCCATGGTCATATGAACTTTGTTTTTCAACTTTTATGAATTTTAAACGACCTCCGCGCTGGAAAGGGGAAAAAATAATTATTAAAGCTCTTTTCAAGCTGTTCAAACGAGAATGGATACAAAGCAAACTATTTAATTCAAATGTGTATTTTTAAAGAGTTAAAGAGAAGTTTTACTTTGTCGGCGTAAAAGCAATTTTCTTTTATGAGGAAAAAAAAATTGTCGCTTAGATTCAGAGCAGTGAATCAGTTTTTTTTTTTCTGTTTAATTTTTGTAACTACTATTTTGTTATTCTGATTTTATGTGAATTTTATTAATCTAACATGTTAATTTAACACGTTCAAAATGTTATTCTGGTTCTTTTTTGGAATTTTTTATTAACGCGAGGAAAAATTTGCAGAAAGTTTCATGTAAATATGCAAATAAATATTAAAATTATCGAATACCTTTCTAAACTTCTTCGCTCCAAAGTTTCTATATATTTTCAAAATTTATGTGAGGTAAATTGTGCATAAACTTTATCAAAGTAAACATTTGAAACTATTAATAATAATGGCATTCAAATTTACAGTTCGACGCGATGAGAATATTTTTACACTCCTAAAATAACTATAAAATTGATTAAAACCACTCCAATTACCATGACAAATAAAACAAAGTTTTCAGCTTTGACCATAGAATCTCTTTGAAATATCTATAATAGCTTTACGCTATATCTTGTAAAATCATAAAAACAAACGTTTTTCGTTCCGAAAGTAAAAAAAAAAACATTTTCGTATCGCATCTATTACAAAAATACTACGTCCCCGTGGCATCCCTATTAGTCAATACGAACGACGTCGCCGCAATACCGGAGTCGAAGCCCGGCGCCATAAGCACTTCTCTTTCTCTTCAGAATTCCAATTTCCTGCGCTTCCGTCGCTCGAATTTGAGCAGCGGGGAAAAAAGCGCCGAGACTCCCATCGGCGTCGTAAAACAGAACGTCAGAGGCATTGTTTACATGCAACTGGATCAACTCGCACGCGTCGCCGTGGAAAAGCTCAAAAAAGCCCCCCCGGCAAGCCAGGTTTCAACTTCGCGTCTTCGGCAGAGTTTACGATTTTACTGGAAATTTGGATTTGACAGTGCCGGCCCTTGGTGAAATTATATATCGGCTATTATATATCGGCGGAGGTGGGAGTTTTGACGGAGGATGATTAATGATAATGAAATCTTGGAGAATTGGAGCTCCCCTCGTCTCTTTTTTTTTCCACCTCGGGCGGTTTTCGCGCGCACTGATTGTTATTCATCGGAAGATCGATGCCGCGGGCCACGAGCCGCGCAAGCCAACGTTAGGATTCGGTCGGATGAACTTTTTGACCTGTGTACTGGAGTAGGGCTACGACAAGCAGATCGGTCTTCATTAACCGAAAGTTTGGCTAATGAATTTTAGATTAGAAGTTTTAATTTAACGGCCGGCAGTAAAAATTATGTTAATATGATGGTCTCGAGTGGAATATTCATGTTTCGTCAAGTCCATCTTTACAAAGAATTATTTTCAAAGGCAGATTGTTATCCTAATTTATTGCTTTTGTTCAAAAATATTTGAATAAACTTTTAATTAAATTAAACGCCGTTAGAACGCAAAGTAAATGACTAAACTAAAAGTGCGTTTTACCCAAACTAATTATAACTTAAACAATTTAAAATTCGCGGTGATAATAAAGATTTTGAATGCTGCTCGCCGGATTATACCAACTGACGCCGAAAATGCCATATAAATTAAGTAAGTAGTATAAACAGCCCCGACCTCGGAAGCACCGTGAGTGCGAATATTTCAATCTTATCTCCGGCACAAAAACTTTCTTCCCCTAAAAAGCTTCTTGCACCTACTCAGCGCAAATAAAGCTATAAATTTCCCGCGCCCGGCAAACCTGCGACCACGAAAAGCTCCCTCTTCCAGGTAGCGCAAACATTATCACACCCCGCAACCAGATTCCTCCCTCCGTTTTTTGTCCCGGCAATTACCGCGCGTAACGCACACCGGCGAAAATCATTGCGCCTGTTTAATGACCCTCTTGCGAGAAAAAAAAAGCGTCGGAAGCCCCGCGGAAAAACTTCCCTTTGGAAAAAGGATACCCGAGCGGGCCAAAAAACTTGGCCCGTGTGTCACGCAGGACGCAAACGTACGCCCTTTTTTTTGTCCGGCGAGCGGAGAGAAAGAAAAAAGGCTCGCCTTTCCGCCCCGAACAATCCTTCTTGACTTTCTTTCCTCATTTCAGCACTGCTCGTGCTGGATTGTGCGCGCGAGGTGGTGTTTTTTCTTTTTGCTTCGCGCCTTCCTTCCGGCTTCTCTCTCTCTTTACTGCTGCTGTCTTCGTTGCTCGAGCCTTTTTCAGCCCCATTCTCGTCGGGAAAAACGTGGGGAATTGACTGCGATGTTTGCAAAAAGCACGCGGCGATGTGTCTCTGATGAGAATATGAATAGATTCTCCTATGCTGGTGGATTTAGCGAGGCGAAACAATGCGGAGCTTGAAATAAACGGAACTCGAGGCGTTTTTTGTTTCGACAGTTCCTTTGGCTTTTTAGAGAATTTCTCGCGCTTTTAGGACTAATTTCGTTTTGCATTTAAATCAGTTCTGCGTAGGAAACGGTAAGCAAATCAAAAAGAAATTAAAAATAGAAGGTCGTTAGAAAAATGTTTTAATTCAAATGCCAATCTCGGATTTATTAGTTTATTTGACGTGATTGAAATGTCAATTAATAGAAAAATTAATTAAATTGAATATACTTAGACAGACGTGCTAGACTCTGCTGAATGTTCTATCGAGAAACAAGTACTAACTGTCATAAGCAAATATCGGTACCTGAAAATAACCGCGGTTCACGTACAATAGTTTACGTTAATAAAGCAAATAAAAGATTATATTCGTTATTCAATATTTTTAGAATATTTAAAGGTAAATCTGAAGCCAGCACACAATTACTGTAAATTTACGTACCCTTTAACCAAATACGTGTAAAAATGCCAAAGAAAATTCCTGAAAATCGAAGCATCCAAAACTTCCCCTCCACCAGGCAGCGCGACAGCTCGGAAAAAAGAAGAAGCGCCAAACAAACGCCCGGTCCTTTCATCGTCGATCCAGCCCGACAGCTTTGGCAGCTGCAGCTGCGCGGCGCGCAAAATTCTCCGCGTGTCTTCGGCGCGCCGAGTATAGAGAAAAGCGGCGCGTCGTTGTTGTCGCTTCATTTGTGCCTTTCTCAAGTCGCGCGATAAGCTCGGACGCACCAAGGGAGAGAGAGGCCCGTCGACTCAAAGTTTTGAAAACGGCTTTGGTGGTTGGAGCTTTTGTAGTTGAATTTAATTAGGTCTCCCCGCGCGCGAGCCGGGGTTATTTTTACCTGGGCGAGAGCCCGCAGGCCACACACTATACGCCACATTGTTTTCCGATAGTGCTCGCGTCTTTTTTTTCCAGCCTCCATTCTTCTCTACCCGCTTCCTTCTTCTCCATTGGCTGCGACGCGCCACTTCAACTGCACACCAAGCCGCGGCCAAGTATTATTATTATCATTAAGTTTTTTTTTTCTTTATTTAGCGGCGCCGCGACGCGCCGCTTTGCAGCGAGGTGCGAGTCATAGGTCAGCAGATCAAGGCGCGGTTTTATTTTTATTTCTATTAGTTTTACGAGAACTACGCTCTCCGCGGGCAGGCTTAAAGTGTGCGAGGCGGCTCTCTCTCGCGTTTATTCGCATAGTTATTTTGCAGTTATTTTTAAGCGGCGCTCGTAAATTCATAATTTGTATTGGAGTTTATTTCAAGGCGAGGGTTAAAATTGGAATCCTCGCGGTTTGAACGGTTAAGAATAAAAACTGCGCGTGGGCAGATATCTTTCTCCGCACACGGAGAGAAAAGCTCAGGAGAAATTACTATTACATTTAGCAAAGCGGTAACAGACTTGCCGTCAGCCAAAAAATTGCTAGACTTTTTAGTAAAATTTGCTAAACTTTTTGTAAAACTTGATTGATTTTTATTAAATTTTACAAAAAGTTTCCCTCAAATTAAGGTCGAAATAATATCTGGAATTTTTCGTAAAAATGTCCCATTAAAAGCTTCGGCGATTGAATGAAAAACCGGCGGCATTCTTCGGGCGAAAGTATTACATCTATTTATCGGCTTTTAAATCTTGGTGCGCTTTTATCACGGCGCGTAAATTATCTCCCTCCAGTCTCATTCGATTCTCTTTCATCACTATTCCAAGCTATCACGGCCGATATCCTCTGCCCTTTCCAGTTCCCTTTTTTTTCCCCCGCCAGCCGATAAACCCTTTTTTATTCCTCTTTGAAAAAAATCACGCTCTTCCGTCCCGACAGACATCACCGTTGCCGATCGGCGGGACTAACCGAGTTTCCTTTCACTCGATTCTCTCTCTCTCTCATTTCCTCGATATATCTTCCATTGTTAACGCGAATCGCCCTGAAAAATGGCCGAATTCCGGCGCTCTATTTTCTCGCTCTTCTTCGCGAAAATACACGGGGATCGGATTTCTCGCGCGAAAGATCCCCTCCGCGCGCGGCTGGAGGAGAATCTCGGCTCATTATAAAGCGCCGCGCGATACAATGGGAAGCGGATGTTGGAAAACACGTGTGGCGCGGTTCCATTATAGCCCCGCCGCCACTTGTGATCCGCGGCGCGATTCGTATCGCGAGATAATAGGATTCGAGCGGGAGCTTCCCTCGGTTTACGCACAACAAATGCGCGCGCGAACTCCGACTCCCCGCAGCCCCGAGATCGAGCTTTGTAATTCAAATTCTGGCGCGAGTTTTGCTTTAGCGCGCTAATTTATGCGCCGCCGCCGCCGCCGCCTCGTGAAAGGAAGATTCGACTGCAGTAAAAGGGATTGTTTCGAGCTTTTTCAAAAATGTTTAAGAGTCTGAGAATGCGCTTCGAGTAAAAATCCCATAACGCCACTGAATTTTTACGAGTACTCGTTCCATTAAGCAGTGTACGTTTTCCTTTTTTTTGTTTTTTTTTTGTTAAAGGCGCGCTTTGTATTTTCCGCATTTATTCTGGACCTTAAACGCTGAAATTCTAGGCTTTTTTTTTTTAAACCCAAGTTTCTATTTATTTCATTATTTTTTTAGAATGTACTTCATGCGATTAATTCATGTAAACCAGGTACGGTAGTGCATTTTTCAACTGATATAATATACCAAAATTTTAGTTGTAGTTATTTAAATAAAATGTTGTTTTGCGGATAGTTTGAATACACTACTATCCTGCAATCTAAGCCATAGAAAAAAAATGTTGTCACCAGCAGATAAATATCGGAAAAAAATAAAAGAATATCGATATTTATATTTATTTTTATTTTTTTTTTTTCGAAAATAAAAAAGATTGTAAGGCTTTTATTCTTAACTACAGTAATTGAAGCTTAGACTAATTAAGATGTATATAATAGTATCATAAGGTAAAGCGGCGGAAGATGCCAGTTTGGGGAAGACGCCGCAACGCAAGATTTTCTTTGTTTGTAAACAAATCGCAAGAAGTGCTTGTTAGATATGTTTATTATGATTTTCTTATTCAGTCGCCTAAATAT
>UCOL01002108.1:0-28640 GCA_900474335.1 Ormyrus nitidulus
ATTACATTATGTTCTAATAAATTCTTAGAATACATAGTAATCCTGCAGAGGAAATTTAATTCCTGTTCGCAGTTCTGGAACTTAAAAATATCTTAAAAATAAACTTAAAATTAAAATAGCTATATAAATAAAGCCCCCCGGATACTTATATCCAGTTGCCTCGACTGGTCTGCTAACGAGCGCGACAAAACCCGCGTTACGCCACCTAGTGACCAGTCGGGCGGGCACTCAAAGGCGCCAACCAAAGATGTTAGACATAAGTTATTTGAGAAATATTGAAAAACGTGGTAATTGTGCTAAAATGGTAAGTAATTTTGATTATAATAGAAATTTTGTTGAGAAATCATTCATAAATTTCAGTCTATGAATGTTTTTGCCTTCTTGAAACGATTGTTGCAAATTTACTCAAATAACCATTTTATCTTTTCGTCCAATTATCTTTTTCATGTAAAAATTAGAAAATATTCTATTTGTTTGAAATATAAATTTTAATCGCTATGGTGAACTAAAATGTTTTCAGATTATATATAAGTAGGTAAGGAGGTGCTTCAACGTATAAGAGTATTTTTAGAAATTGCAATGAAAATGTTTAAACTTTGGTAATAAGCTTATAAACCTAGTAACAGATGCAGCATATCATCGCAAAAAGATCGATTACGATTAATATAGTTTTTAAAAGTTTTTATAGGCTTCTCTAATGCTTGCATGTAGAAGTTGAGTGGCTATGATGGACTGTGAAAGCTCAGGTAAATGTTGCCTTATATGATATTCAATTAACACAAACATAACATAGTCTTAAATTGTGCCAATACCAATATATTATGTATTTTAGGATCTGATGATTACGTTTATATGAAAATCAAAGTTTATTTATGTTTTTCGCTTTAAGATACATTTTAAATTTTATTTTAATTTTTCAAAGAACTATTATAAATTTAACGAGCGTGACATTAACAATCGAATGAATATCGTGCTCCTACGAACTTATTATCTTTCATTTGGTTTTACTTTCATTGATGGTGTGTGCAATTTATTTCTATGTAATTTCTCACATATGGCGGGTAAAATAATTTCTGCTCATGTATTTTCCCTATTAACGTAAAGTATTAGACTTCTCTTTTAAAAATAACATAGAAAGAAATTGCACACACCAATGAAAATATAATAACCAAATGAAAGATAATTTAATTTCGAATCAATTAGCACCTTGGGGCCCCAAAGTCGTGAAACGTTTTTAAAGTTATTAACCAAAACGTAAAAAAAAACATAAAAAATTCGTGCCGCCGCGCGATTTTATTTCACAAGATTATTTCTAAAATTTTTTTCTATAAAATATTAAGATCTGAAATTTTAAAAACACATTTATAAAATTTAAACAAACAACGTTGTATAAAAAAAAAATTTGAATTTCGAATATTCATAACAGACTTTTTTCTTTTGAAGTTTTTTTTATTAGTTTATAATTTTTTCAGGAAAACAAAAACACTGTTTTTACTTTTAAGAATAAAGTTAGGAATCTAGAAGATTTGAAGAATCTCCCAGAATCTTTTGGGAATATTCTACCAAATATTCTTTGAGCACAAGCGAGTTGAACGCAATTTGATGCTCCGTAGTTGCCAAGTTATTATCTAACTTGATACGGCCTAGGGAAGGGTCACCTTAAGAAAAAATCAAGAGTTTCATTTGAATTTGAATTTTTCTGCATTTTAGAAGAGAATTTGAATGATTTATTATTATTAAAAAAGTTAAGAGTAGTTTTAATATTAATAGTTAAAAGTTTAGCTAACTTGTTTCGAAACTAGTATTTTCTCTCAGCTTACAGTAAAAAAGAAAATGCGATAATTTTATTTTATAAAATTAGCATTTTACAAACTGTATAAAACCAGCAGATTACGTAGATTATCAGTAGATGATAAAAAGGCTCATATCAGATTTAAAATGTATGTATCTTCCTGACCGCTTGGTAGCGTTCGAAACGCGAAAAACGAATATAAATTCACCCCCCTTACCCCAGCCATGAGTTATGACACGAATCAGCTGATATATTTCAACAATGTGAGCGAGAAGGAAACGTTAGTTTTTAAGTTTTAAAATATTATATTTTACATGTAAATAAAATTTATTTTTAAATATGGAAGAAGAAACTGACATTTGGGGAGAACTTTCAAACATCCCTGCTGATCCGCCTGAGATGAGAGATAAATGTGCTCAATGCAGGTTAGAAAGCACTTGCAGTTGTACGATTTTATTAGGATTCCTTAATAATAAACACATTTTTAGGAGACCAGCAGCTGTATGTTGGTGTCCAGGCTTACCAAAAACACCATTACACTGTTCTTCCAGAATCATCATTCTCCAACATCCTGCTGAAATGAAACGATGCTTAAGAACTGCCCCAATGCTTACATTAGGTCTTGAAGTTGGAAAATGCCTTACCTTTAGGTAACAGAGTTCTTTTTAGAAAAAGCAAATGATATATGTATGAAAATTACAAAAATTAATTTTTAGAGGTAAAAAATTTCCTTCTACAAAACATGAAGGATTGATTGAGATACTTAATGACCCAGATACAATTTTGTTATATCCATCCCCTGAAGCAGTGCCATTAAATGAATTAACTAGTGTAGGTAAAAATGGACAGAAGCCTTATAATTTAGTTCTGCTGGACGGAACATGGCCTCAAGCAAAGGTAAAGTAGTTTAAGATGCATATTTTTATATAAAATACTACTATATAAATTCATAGCTACTTATATTTCCTTTATATTTCCTCTTTACAGGCAATATATACCTCAAGTCCAATTTTAAGTAAACTTAGATCTTGCAAACTTATTAATGTTCCAACAAGTGAATATGTTATAAGAACACAGCCAACAGAAGGGTGCCTTTCTACACTGGAAAGCGGTGCCCTTGCACTTTCAATACTGGAAGGTAAACCTTGGTTAAGAGATGAAATGCTTGGACCTCTTCACTACCTCTGCAAGTAAGGTTTTTTACAATTACTTTGTAGCTTCTACTGATTAATAAACTCATTTATGAAAATTTTCAAATAAAATATTTTTAGATTTCAATTAGAAAATGGTGCAGTAACACATCAAAGCAAGGAATTTTTAATTAAACAAAAAGCCTATCCAAAATTAATTGGAAGAAGACTTGCTAAGCAATTAAGAGCATTACCTGATAATTCTTTTTAATAATTAAATGGTAACGAGATAAATGTAAATATTTACAATTTTTATTTTTGAAGATATATTATTAAATATAACGTCAGATTGTGTATTTTAAAAGAGATAAAATACTTCGTAATTCCTTAAAAATAGTCAGTATATTGCAAATACTAAACGATTTTTTAAAGTTAATAAAATAAAAATTTATAAAATAAATGTTACAATTTACAATAATTTGTACTATCTTTTTACAATTCAATCTTACACTATATTATAAATCATTGATGGTTTGATACTTCAAAGAAAAAGTTCATTGTACCATCTTCAGGATTGAATTTAAATGAAGATGTCAATGTACTCTCGTTTGAAACTTGTTTAATGTCGTGAAGTAAATGAACACCTTGTCTAGTATAGGGATCCCACGATATTCTCTCTCCAGGAATTATTTTCTTCATTGGTCCAGACGATACAACTACTTCTGCATTTAAGTGCCAATCTACCCATATTGCAATTCCATTACACAATCCATTTCTGTTGTTATAAAACGAAATATGTATCTTTAAAAACTTTAAGTAAAAAAATTTAAAAAGACAGTTAAAAAGTACTTACCTAACAATCGGAATTTTATCTAAAGTGTTAATTCTAGACTTTTTACAAACATCTTCATTAAAATCAAAGTTTGCTATTGTAAAAGGTAAGCTAAGAGCTTTTCCTGGATATTCCCATAATGGTTGAGCTTCAACAGGGCTGTCAGCTTTATTACTTGAAGACTAAAATGAAATTTTAATAAATTTCTATTTATAGTTACTTATTTAATTAGGATATATATTTTTATTACCTGTACCAATTTATCAAAAATAGTCATGTCAAAACCTTCACAAATACCTAGAGGAGCAAGAATTTTATGAAGATCTTTAAATTCAACGGCAACACCTTTTAATGTTGCCTTTTGTGGTATCCTTTTAATATGCTTGGGATACTTAGAAACAATGTACCAAAAATGCAAGTTGTCCCAAGGAACAATAGATGTTACGTAATAAGGTTCAGCAAAAATAAGATTAATTTTATCACTAGAAGGTAAATCATCAATTGAATTGATAATAGATACACTATTTTCCAGATTATTTTTCTGTTTAAACATTTCAATTGTCTTATTAGACAGTGAATTGGTTTCTAGTACATAAAGTTTTTTAATTCCCATTTTTGCAATAGAAAGACCTAAAAGAGATGTGTCAGTAAGGCAAAGACATACAGTGTCTGGAGTAATAAGTTTTTGAATTGATTCTAAATATTTCTGATTCCTATTTTGATCATTCCATTGTCCAATACGTGTCCTGGAAAATGCCAAGTGTACACAACATTCGCATGTTGGTCTTTTTAAATTTTCTTTTTCCTGCCTAAAAGTGTTACTTATACAATTATCAAATTCTCACCATTTACAATAAAGTTAAAATACCTACTTCTTTTCATTATTTAAAGAAAACCAAAATGAATATTCATCATGTGAACCAGAAAAAAGAATCTCTTTTTCTGGACTAATATAGTGATCAGTTGGAAGATAATAAATAGCTTGCATCCAATGGTCCCGCCATGGAATTTCATCAGCCAATTTTTTTAAACTCTTACCATTTTTTATATCAGATTGAACATCTGGATGTGCCCAAACAGGTGCACAGCTTAATTTTATCTGTGAATTAATTTTTTTCAATAAGTGTATCATAAATTAGTAAAATTTTTAAAATAGTTAAAAAATACTTTAAGAATACCTGACCATCCATATCCATATCTAAATCCCACCACATAAAAACTGCATGAGCTGTCCCACTAGCAATTGGTTTAACAGGTAAAACTATATTATCATTAAACTTTAAAGGAATTTTTCCTGTCCAGTCAAATCTAATTGTGAGAAGTTGGTCAATTAAAAATAATTTTTTCAATTTACAATTTATATAAAAGAATAACTATTTTTACTTAAAAATAGGCTGTGGTTCTATCACTGGCTTGAAAGATCCTTCTTGTAATTGGGAAAGCTGAATGTCATGTACAGCAGATGCTCCAGAACAAATTTGGGTAACATCGGGAGCTTCAATTAAATTAATTTCACTATTTATAAACTTTATTGGACTAACTCTGTTCCATCCTTCAACAAAAGGACTTTCTACTACTTGAGCCCAAATAGTTCCACTACTTGGTACAACTATACAATTTTTCTGTAAAAAATGTAATCTTCTTATTATTCTGTTTATACCTTCTACAAAATATATACCTCTAAAAGAACATCTTGAGCATGTTGGAAGGTTGAAAGAGCACCTTCTCCTATAAGTTCTGTATCAAAAACTTCAGTAACTAATATGTTTGCTTTTTTTAACAAGTCTCCATTTTCTCCTACAGTTAACTTAGTTGATCTTTTATAAATAAGTTTAATTTTATCTGCAAAACCGTTTTTCTCTATTATGTTTTTTGCAGTCTCAGCAATGGGTCTAAATGCCTAATTATTATAATTTAGACACAAATATTATAAGTTTGTTGAATAATATTTTATAAACATGTAAAAAAAGTTTAAAGGTTTCTTTACTTCGCAAGCAATAATACTGTCAGCTCCACACTGAGCAGCCATCATTGATAATAAACCAGTTCCAGTTCCAATATCCAAAACATTAGCTTTTTCACCTGCTTTATGCTTTGTATTAATAGCAGCTTTCAATCCCAAATAATACTTATGGTTCTGAAAAAAAACTTTATTACAAAAACCATGTTAATATATTATTTGATATACTTTAAAATACAAACTCGTTCATGATCATGTAACATATCAGCAAATGCTGATCTTGCTATTTCTTGATAGTAATCATAATCTGGATCTTTTTCTTCCCAGGCAGTTACTCCAGTGATGGGATTTATATTTTGTGTAAATATACTCATTTTGCAAAGAGGATTAAAAAGGCGAATATTAAACTTTAATCTCAGCATACAACTATAATCAAAAAATAAAATTTTCATTTAATTTTTAATCTTGGCATGTAAACATCATTTATATAAAAGAATATTAAATTTCAGTAAAACGGTATAATCACATTGTTGAGGTTATACAAATTTAATTTTAGTATACTTCAGTTTTACTCTAATATATTATTTATAAATGAATAAACAAATTTTAAGAGCACTCAAATTCATACTTGTTTTTCTAGAATATATAAATATTAAATGCATATAAATTAAAACAAATTAATCCAATAAGCACGTGCGATTATGCCGCTTCGTTTTCGAATTTATACAGTGGCGCCATGATGATAATTTTTAATATGCCGCTGTAATTAAGGCGCGCAATTGCAAATGTTTAGTTAAAATTTAAATTAATTTCTTTAAATAAAAATATGATTTATTAAAAAAAATATATAAATTAAAAATTTTTAACAATTATTTATCAGTCATAAAGCATATGATAACAATATTCTTGCAGATGTATTTGTTCGGTTTGGTATCTTAAATTTCTAAAGTAGTCTTCTAATTCATTGTTTTCTGAATATTCAGAATTATTGATGTTTCCATAACAATAATGACCTTGATTACTATATATAGGAGTAAAATGATAGGAATTAGAAGTTTCATTTTCAAACTGTTGAGATGGTTCATCTTTTTTATCAGAATCTGAATTTGCATTATTAGAAGAACAACTTTTATTAATATTATAACTTGCTCCACATAAGTCTTCTGATTTTTTCGAATCTTCCTCTTCTGAATTATCTTCAGAATAAGAAGTTAATTTTGCATCAGAAGGTTTTTCACTCTGCTCCTTATTAAAATTACAAGAACTTTTTTCTTGCACGCTATTAGAACTTAAATTAATACAATAGTTTTCTTTTATACCTTTATGAGATAAACCATTTAATCTGTGAGAACCATTTTCTTGTATGTGATTGTATGAAATATTACTTGTTATTAAAGGAATAAATTTCTTTTGTTTTATATTTTTTTCTTCAATTTCATTTGTGGGTAATGGTAAAACGTTTTGTTCAATCATAGACGTTTCTAAATTAGTATTCGAATCAGTATCCTCTGACTGACTCCGATTTTTTTCGATAAGTTTATCAGAAATAAGTAAGATTAACTGATCATAATTAATTTCTTCATCACTTTTAATTGATTCATTTAATTCTTCTCGTTTATCACTCTCGATAATGCTTAATAAATTTCGTATTTTTAACCACATTTCATATTTATTAAAATTTGATCTTAAATATTCAATAGCTGTTTTGTATTGCTGAATTTCATCTTCAGTCAACATAAGATTTGGTAATTTACTGTTAGAATTAATTGGATAAGGAAAATAAGAACTGAATCCTTTTGCATTGATTAATCGATGAGAGCTTTTGAAATTTTCTATTTCTTCATACATATGTAAAAGGTTTATATTTTGATTATTTTCACAATATGAATATGTGTCATTTATTTCACTCTCATTACGAATTTCAGGGTAAATGCACATGAGAGCTTTTTTCTGTACTTCATAAAACACTTTCAGTGCTGCATAAAAATTTTTTGAGCATAGTTCTTTTAACTCAAAATCTTTCGGTAATAACACACCTAATGAAGTAATTTCATAAGAAAGCTTATTTTTCCAATTACATGCTTCATGAAGAATATGCTCTTCTGAATTTTCATCATCAAAAAATCTTTTTTGCATTTCTAAATTTACCTTTACAAGATTTTTAAATTCAGTAGTTTCAAATAATTCAGAATCAAAATGAGCTTTACTTTCCTCAATCATTTTTTGTATATCAACTTTCTCATTAACCATTGCATCAGATGATTTATTGCAAATATCATCTAATGTAGAATAATTACTATTAATTATACTTTTATTTTTCACAAAACTGACTTTTAAAAAATCCGTAATACTTTCTATTTCATTTTTAGATAAATCATTTGATGGTACATTATTAAGATTCAGTGTAAAAGATATGTTCTCATTCAATTTTTCTAAAACTGTTGGTTTATCAGATGCTTTTATTTCAAAATTATATAAGTTTTCACTACTTGCAGCTTTTTCTTCATTAATAATATTTGTACTATTATGTTTTTCTGAAAAATCAGTTATTTTAAGAGACAAATTTTCTATAGCTTGTGTTATTTTGTTAACTATTGGAGCTTTTTTTCTATTTTTGTCGATTTCAGTAATTTCTTTATTTAAATTTCCCATAGGAACTCCATTTTCAGATTCGATAATATTTTTTTCTGTTTCAGTGTTTTCTTCAAGTTTTTTTTGAGCAGCTTGTATTCTATCAAATGTATCATCATTACTGTTCCAGATATTTTCTGGATATTGATTAGGTAATTTCATGACTGAAAAATTGTCTCCTCCAATGGAAAAAAGAAGTTCTTGAAAAGTATATAGTTCATTTTCTGAAACTATATTGATTGATATTCCACGTGAACCATAACGACCTGCTCTTCCAATTCTATGAAGATAGGTAGCACTATCTCCTGGAATATCTAAATTAATTACTAGATTGACATTTTCTGCATCAATTCCTCTTGCTGTTAAATCTGTTGTTAATAAAATTCTACATTTAAAATTCTTAAGTTTGTGCATAGTTAGTATACGTTTCTCCATTGTTTGATTTCCAGCAATAAATTCTGCAGGATATCCCAAAGACATAATCTTGTTACAAACTGCTTGTGCTCTGAAAATATTGTGATTATTAAATAAAGAATAATTTACAAAATAATTAAAATTTTTTTTTAGAAAATTACCTAGATTGATAATTAGTAAATACAAGGCACTGCTTAAATGGTACACTCTTAAATATTTTTATTAATTCTGCAATTTTTATTTGCATCTAAAAACAAAATTTTTATTAAATATTTTTATTTTCTATATTTGATATATCGCAAATATATTACTTGTCTTAATATATTAGGATGACTAGGAACAACAGAAACAAATTGTTTCAACCCTATCAATATAGGTCCATCATTATCTGGTGAGGATAAAACTGGAGTCTGCATATAGGACTGTAAAAAAATTTCCAAATCTCCAGGATAGGTTGCACTGGATGAAATTACTTGTTTATTATGTGGCAGCTTTGAAAATATATAACTGAAATTCATTTTAAAATATTAGTATTAAATTATTATTTTTTAATTATAGTCACTTACTTAATATCTTTTTGAAAACTGTCTTCCATTAATTTAGCAGCTTCATCGAGCACAAAAAGGCGCACATGATCAAGCTTTAATAATCCTATATGTATTAAGTGTTTTACTCTACCAGGTGCACCTACTGCTACGTGGCACTTTAAAACTTTTTTTCGGTCTTGATCAATTGTCACTCCTCCAATGAATGATTCCACTCTTAAATCTTTATATGATCGATTAATTTTAATTTATAAACTATATTTTATTAATGTTACTTAATATTTATGTTACCTTTGATTTCACTTCCAATAGAAGCTAGTACTTCTTTAATTTGCATAACTATTTCCCTGGTTGGGGCAATAATTATTACTTGCACGGCATTTATTTCAATATTTATCATTTCCAAAGCTATGATTCCAAAAACTGCAGTTTTACCTGTTCCTGATTTTGCTCTCACAATTAAATCTATAAGAAGTATATCAAAATTTTTAATTTGTTCTTGAATACTAAAGTTTATTTTTTAATAATAAAGTCAAAATTGATATTTTACCAAATCCACATCTGCCTAACGGAATGGATTTATGCTGAATAGGTGATGGTTTGTGAAAACCACATTTCAAAAGGCCATTTAAAACTGGTTGTGACAATCCCATTTCAGAAAATGTCACATTTTCTT
This sequence comes from Ormyrus nitidulus, assembly GCA_900474335.1. Lineage (NCBI taxonomy): Eukaryota > Metazoa > Arthropoda > Insecta > Hymenoptera > Ormyridae > Ormyrus > Ormyrus nitidulus. The sequence goes on from UCOL01002108.1 coordinate 9,981, forward strand.
CTATTTTTATATCTTTTGTACGCTCTTTAATAGATAAATCGTGAGCGATATTTTTTGACATTTTTATAAATTTAAATAAATAAATATTAATTCTCAGTATTCTTTCGCAGAACGGCAAAACACTTATTTAAGGTTATGTTTTCCACTCCCGGCTATGATGTTTACTCTGAGAAAATTATAATACGGCGCTATAGTGGCGCTGGTGTCGGCAGTAAAAGTGTTTACAAGTGTTGACGATTGCTTTGTTTTGTACTCGACACTCAGTGAATGACAAGCAATAGGCCATTGTAATCGTAAAGAAAATCATTTTTATAGATTGTTTAAGAACAAAACTGAATGAAAAGTGTGAAATATAATCGTGAAAAGTTAATATTTGTATTTCAATTAGAGCTAAATTTTAAAAGGTTTTTATATTCTAGAATGAATAATCATTCTTTTTTTCCAGCATAAAATGAATACAAGTCTAGAGTCTATAGATCGCTTTGACACCAAAAATCGCATTAGTAATGACACAGCTCCATCAACACCATCCTCCTCATCTGATTACATCACTGGAGAAGCAGATGACAGCTCTGATAGCAAAGGACCTGTACCTTGTACTCTTAAATCAGTTGAAAATCTATTGTCGCTAAGCAAGGTTAGTTTTTGTTATTATTTAATCTCTATTAGATTATTGATTGGAAAAAATTAATTGTTTTATTAGGCAATGGATCAAAGTGACCTCCAAGAGATGATAAATAAGTGTAAGCAAATGGTGTTAGAGAGTACTGAATGCTCAGAAGAACGAAAGTGGCTAGTTAGACGTTTAATAGAACTACGATTAAGAGCACAACAACTGCGAGAAGCTTCAAAGGAAAATTTAGTAGAAACTTGTGTTGTGTTGGGTCATCATTTTGTACCTCAAAAGTATTATATTGTTACATCAGGTTCTGTATATTGTGATCACTGCAGTGGAGGAATATGGACTATGTTACAATCTTGGTATATGTGCAATGGTAAAACTTCTTCAAAATTTTTATAAAACCAGTTTTATTGATATTTTAATATTTGTAATCACTTGATCAAACCAATTTTAAACTTTTCTTACAGATTGTGGGTTTTGCTGCCATTTGAAATGTATGACAAATATCTGCAGAGTTTGTGTTCATGTTGTAGCAAGTGAAGCAGGTGGTTATACATATACTAAAGATATATGTCCTGAAAGAGGTTTATCTGCACAAGCCTATAAATGTGCTGAATGCAATACAAGAATAACATTTAGTAAGTTCATTTATTAAATTACCTTTGAATAAATATAATAATATAATATTTAACCAAAACAAAATTGAATATTTTTTATCACATTCTATAAATAAGTAAATTAATTTATAATTACAAGCTGTCTCAAAAGGATTATCTTTATCATGTTTTGGCAGTCCTTTTAAATATACAGGTAAAACTGTTTGAAACTGCAAGCAACAAGTGTTTAGAGAATGCACACTACATAGATTATTTTAGAACGCAAGTTAGAATGCTCACACTTGCATGAATTATAGAATTTACATAAAACTAATCTGATTAATTTATTTAAAGTAGGATGGACAGAACCTCGATTATGTGATTACAGTGGATTATATTACTGCCAAAAGTGCCATTGGAATTCACTTGCTGTTATTCCAGCCAGAATAATTCGAAATTGGGATATGGAACCCAGAAAAGTATGTCGAGCTGCTTATCAACTTTTATTACTTTTAGAAAATAAACCAGTATTAATACTAGAAGAATTGAATCAAAAACTTTTTTCATTAATTCCTGATTTGTCCCTCATTAAAGTAAGATTTTTTAAATTATTATTTTCAAAGCATACTATTTTTATAGTACTTATAACATAAAATTATTTGAATTTTAGAGGCTTAGAGAAGAATTGCAAATGATGAAACAATATCTTGTAGTTTGTCCTGAAGCAAATAATCAAGGATTGCCATGGAAATCTGGACTTAGGAATCACATGTTAGAAAGTTCTTCAAATTATTCAGTGAAAGATCTTATTGATCTTCATAATGGAGTTTTGATGGATGAAATCCAAATTGCTTATAATGCAATGAAAACTCATATAACAGAAATTTGTGAACTCTGTAAAGCAAGGTTAGATCAATTGTTTTTACATTTTTTCTTACAAAATTTATTTTTTTGCGTATTGAAAATATATTTATCTTTAGGGGTCATCATTGTGAAATTTGTGGAAATGATGAAGTTATTTATCCTTGGGATACAACTGCGACAATGTGCCAAACGTGTTCAACAGTCTATCATAGATTATGTAGATCTAAGCGCAACTATTGTTGCCCAAAATGTTTAAGAAAGCAACAAAGACAATCTGTAAACGAAGAAGGTGTAAGCAAAAATGAAAAAAATAATTGTGATGAAACTGCTTAACATTCAATTTTTTACTGCAATAAGCACCGTGTGCAATAAAAGCGCTTAGCGCAACTGTATTTTGTATAAAAGCTATATTTATATAAATCTTACTACGAATCATGGTCGTATATTAAAGCTTGTCTATGCTGAAAAGTGGAAGCAATTTCGTATTCGGTTTTTGAAGGTGATGCACTCAAATCATGTAATTAAGTTTATATTATCGATACACTGCTGCGTTTGCATTAATATCGCAACTACATTTGCATTATTATCTATTGTCTTCTGTTAACGACAAGCTTGAAGCCATTATTTAAGATGTTTGAAATTGTTATTTTTTAAATATTTTTATATAATACATTTAATAAAATTGTAAAATAAATATTACTGTTAAATGATTATCAGGAATATCATCATGAAATGAGCCGAAGCCCAAAGTAAGAGAAACCTCTTAAAATAGTTTATTACAATAAATTATTAAAAATTATTTATCGAAAGCATTTATTAATACTTGTAATTAATGCACTCTCGCAAAAGCACAAAATCCGTGCCTCGACTTGCAAGATTTGGCAGTCAAAATCACAATTGCTCCTTTCCCCTTCGTTTCGTGCAAAGCAGTGTATTTATACTCTCAAACTAATTAGAACATTTTTTTGTAAATTGTATAGTGTTATATTATTTTGACCAAGGACTAAAGCGTTTAATAGAATAAAATAAACACTATTAAAAATAAGAGGTCTAATTTATCTACTTATTTTGTTCTACTAAACACTTCAGTCCTTAATCGGATTAAAACTATAAAAGATTATGCAATTTTTAATACTATAACACAATAGAGGACGAACCCGACTTAAGACCATTTTAAAATTATTTTTGTTTTGATTGTTACGCGGCATAATAATAGTCTAGTTATGAAAATTACGATTACTTTAAAAACATTTTTTTTACATGAATCAACGATTACTTTTAGTCAACTTCATAAATTTCACTTATAACAAACATTTATCAATAAACGATGAAAGGACTATTTGTGTAATGGAACTTCTTGCCGACCAGTTCACCTTCTCGATAATTTATTTCTTGATTTATTCAGACGCGTGTCAAAAGCTTTGCGAATATCGTCTTAATATTCGCACAGGTGTATCTACTTAATTTCCAGCTCTTTGCGCTTCTTTGTAATGAGCCCACTAGAAGGGAAATAAAGCACTGCTAGCATTTAAAATCAGCAGTCACCGCGTAACCACCGAAGTATCGACTAGTGATTGAAGATAGGACGGACTTGTAAGTTTTGTTTCATTTTGGTTGGTGTTTACTTTCGATTTTACTGATCGAAAAGATTTTTTTAAGGGTTAAAGCTTGAATTGTTAAAAATTATTAATTTATTAATTTTAATAAGCATGAAATTTTGTTAAGCATGATTGCGTTTCGAATAATAATTTTTAATTCAATCTGAAACATTTTTAAACATTATAAGTTCCATATGATTTTTTTTTATAAACTGAATAAATATATTAATTACTTGCAAAATATTTTGATACTGAAGTATGCGTAGATATATTTAGTCGATAATATATTATTTTTAAGCAATAAATATATCAAAACATACATCTATTTCATTTTTCAAAAATAAAATTCTTTCAAATTCATTTCATAGACCATTTAATAATTATGCTATATTTATAATTATTTCAATACAGAATTATGCCTAATTGTTCGTTATAGCTGCGATTTATCAGAGGACACATTTTATTCCTAATAGAAGCTATAAAAATTAAAGTTCAATTGTTTCATAAAATTATAAAATATACCACGTAAATATAGCAGGTAGACTGATGATTGAGACTAATACAAGTTTCAGTACAACTAACACAATTAACAATTAAGTACCAACTTCATGTATAATTTGATATTTAATTTTATTAATAATAGTTCTATTTAAAATAAAGAAAAATTGCTACTCATATGAGTTTTTTGAACTACTTAGTTCAAAAAACATCATTAAAAAAAACAATATTCTAGTTAAAGAGTATTCAGTTTTGGTATTACGCATGTCTTTATATTAATCAAATAGCTTAGTTTTTTTTTTAGTAATTCTACTTTTGATTTATTTAATAAACAGGAAGTTGTCTTATTGAATGTACAATATTAAATCTTATGTAATTAATTATAGGACTAAACGAATAAAATGACATAATATATTTTTGATATTTACTGTGATGCGATGACTAATACGGGGAATATATAATTAAAAAGAAATTAAATTTTATGATGTTAATAAATAATTAGCAAAAAGTATTTATTCTCCTTCAGAAAAAGCCGAGTAGCGTATAAAAAGTACAATGAAAAATGTATACTATTTTAAACTCATAAGTTAAATACATGATTTTCCCAAAATGCCACCACTTGTCCGAATTAATCTCAATTCACCATCTCAATGAAATTAAAGGCTCTCAACAGCGAAATCCAAGAATGTATCAAAGTTTAGCGACTTATTTGGCTCTCACTAGTGCGTGTAGTAACCATTGTCTTTCCGCACTACGCATCTGCGCCTGAAAAATGCTACCTCGCCAAAAACTTGTAGCTCGCTCGCGCACTGGGTTTATTTATCTCCTGGACCAGAACGAGTTGATTGTACTAAAATTGCAGGTGTTCGCGAAGAGGAATATAAAAAAGAAACTCCGTGTCATTGAGCATTACATCACGCAAGGTTATAATAAGAATACGACGTAGGGGCAAAATACGGCGGGAGATAGGCATTTCGCGTTTCGACACTCCCGCTGTGTGCGCGTTCGTGTTTTTTTTTTCTTCCTCCGCCCGTCTCGATGATGTCCAGAGTCTCGTCGAGAGCGATCGACGTTCGGTAAAAATGCTCAAGGGAATCGAGGATTAAAATAAGCGAGGAGGAATTCCGCAGCCGCGGTCGCGGCCTTGCGCGCACTTTTGCTTTTATAAAAAGCCCTTACGCCGTGGAACTCGTTTTAGATAGTTTTCGGACGTTACTCGGTGAGAGTCGGAAAGGAGAAGTGCGCGGAGGTGCGGCGCGCTTTCTGCTGCAGTTTTCAACCCTTAATTAGTGCCGTTTGTGAATAGAGGCTCACTCATGTACAAAAGGACTTTGCAGGTCTGATTTTATTGTTATTTTTACTGTGTAATAGTAGTAAATTCTGAAAATGAAAAATAATCGCTTTAATTGTTTTAATTGAGGTTCTAATTTAATATTCTGCCATTAAATTATATATAAAACGAATGTTAGTCACGTGCTATTTTATTATTATTACATACGCACAAAATTGTAATTCTTGGTAAATATATCTCGCATCTTTTTTTTATTCGCAAGTTAAGACAAATTTTGTTTTAATTAAGTTTTTAATTTAATATTCTGCCATTAAATTATACATAAAGAGCAGCGATGGGACACCACTATATTTATTTACAAGTGTCTAATAACATCAAAGCTCAGGTGGTTCGGAAGTCATCTTTATAAGCCGTGTTTGTCTCATCGCGGTTTGACAAGCCGTAAGGTAGCGTAAAAGTCTATATTAAATAAGATAGAAAAAAAAAATGATATATAAAACAAATATTAGTCATCATGTGCTATTTTGTTATTAATACATTATATATTCAAAATTACAATTTTTTTTATTCGCAATTTAATACACATTTTTAATACGTATAGCATTAATTCAACTTACGCAAGCAAATTTAACTTTTAAATTGTTATCAAGAAATAATTTAACAGTAATTAGCATTTTGCATCCAGCAAATTCAAATTGTCACCAATTCTTAATTACTAATGTTCATGAAAAGTATATCGATTGAAGAAGCAACCCCGTCGGAAAGACCTGGTAAAAGGGTGCAAATACACACATTATAACTAACCGATACCCGTATAAGGTATTTTACAGCTTCCTTATAAAATTTTATAAGGTTTTATCGAACCTTTCCGACAGGGAAGTATTCCAATTGCAATATTATATAACTTACTTTTAAAAATAAAATAAAAATCATCATAAGTATCATTTATTTTATATTTCCAAAAGTAAATATGCACAACAAATATCTTTATTTAGACGTTTCAAAAATATTTATGATGATTATATCATACTTTAATTTTTAATGCTTTTTGCTTTATTTGTATATATTTTAGTGTGTTATATCTTATTACTCAAAAAAAATAATTTAAACTTTTTTTTGAAACCAAATATACAAGAACTTCTTTTTAAAAGTAGAAAAAATAATAAATAAAAGTAGTGTTTTAAATTGATTTACATATAAAATTACGAAAAAATTGAAGTATCATTTTAAAATATCCTGAAGTTTCTAAAAATTTTGAACACTAACATTGTGCGAATTCTTAACTACTTTACCTATGAATATTTATAAAATTGAAAGGATTTTAGCGTCAAAATAAAAATCAATTCGATCAATAATAATTAAGTTCTCCTAATCTGCATATTAGGTCAAGTTAAACTATGATTTTATAGAAAAAATAAACACTAAAATAAGTAATCTTGCAAGCTTGTAATTGTAGATTTTAATTTCTAAAAAGATTTATAAACTCCCTAAAAATCTTGTAACACTTCCATTAGTCCATTACAAATAAGCTCATAAATCAAACGGCATGCTTGTTACACGGTAAACATTGTGCACAGTTTAGCATTAGAAAAATTTAATAGATATACTGAGCTATGCTAAATTGTGCGCAATAAATGTCCAAATCTTATGTGCACGAACAAACCAATGCCATTGAAACTCAAACTTGCTTGCAGTGCACTACTACCCCATTAAAACTGTCAAGGTTACTCTCAAAAGCAAAACATTACCCAATTTGCATCCTCACTGAATAAAAAGCCTTTCTAATCGACGTATAGACGAAGCCAGTGACTAATGAAGACGCCAGGGAGCATCCAAGCCTTTCACGCACTTGCGGCCTTCCTCGTCGTCGGCCTCGTTGAGTGCGTTTCCGTCAAGGACGAGTCGTTGCTCCTGAGCAATCAGCTGGACGACGTCAACGGCCCCGAAGTCAATAAGAAGAATGACATGCGAATCTTCTTCGACGTTCGCCCTGCCGACCCCTCCAAGACGTCAATGTCGCCTGCCGAGAGGATCTTGAAAGCGATAGGCAAGAACTTTAAGGGTACCATCGGGCAGATACTCGGCGACGCTGGCCGACAATTCAAAGCCATTTATCCAGGTAAATGTAATTTGAGTTGGCGATTGCTTCAATTATTGGTGAACAGTTGGGAGACCGTGAGAAAATTTCGCCGCTATTGTATTTTTTTTTATTCGAGTGTGGGCTCATGTGAACCTATATTTTTCACTTCTTGGCAGCATGTGAAAGGGTATTTGAAGAATTTTAATACGAGCCTGAGAAAATGCATCGAATACTTCATTTCTTATTTCTTACATTGCCTTGTTGTTGTGAGTTACTCCATTTTAACTAATTTTATAAAAGTTTATCATTATATAAATGTTATTGTTTTTTTCCTTTTAAAAATAATTTAGATAAACTTTTAATTTTCATTTATATTGTATTGTTTGGTTACTTTACTTAAAACAGTCATTATCTTAAGCATATTCATTTAATTCCAAGTATTGTTTGTATTTTTATCTATCGCCATAATTTTCTAGTTAATTTCCATTAAAAATAATATAATCAATCTTTTTGTCATACCGGAAGTTAAATAAATAAATATAGAGCAGTCCTTGGCTCAGGCGCGGGTTAAAGCATCGGTTTATTTACTTTGAAGTATACGACAAACTTTGCTTCATAAGACAAAGCTGCTCGAGGGCTCGAGTTCAAATCCGCTCAGTTCGAAAAATGTTTACCGAATTTTCGGGTGGCGGAAATTGAACTCATTGACCGCAATCAGCCCATCAAAACCTACTACCTGTCACTCTATAATACCCAAAAGGGTGATGCGAAATTGAACAGTTATAAAATAAAAAAAGATAAATGATAATTATTTAAAATTTAACGTCAATTTAACTATTTCAGTTAACATTCATTGTTTCGTGGAAAAGTGGCGATGAATTAAAATACAATGAAATTCAGAAAGGAATTGCATATGTATCTGAATAATTCCATATTTACTTCGGTATGGTCCACTGCACTTTCACTATTTTGATCCTAAAGCGATCCAATAAATGTCTTCTGTTTTCATACAGCCGCGTAAATGCAAATGAGAAAAATCTGATAAAGCAGACCTCGCCAACAAAAGATGTTCGATTATACGTAAGCTTCCATTACAACACGTAACGATGCAATCTCTCGTAAAGCGACGTAACTCTAGGCGCCACGATTTTTCATAACGTTTGCCTATTCATTAGTAACGCAGCTATCAATTTTGATGAAAAGATCTTCGATTTCACGAATTTCTTAAATGAACGACGGGTCAAGGACTCGCGCTTCCTTCGCATTATCGCTTCGTGAATTGAAGAAAGAAGGAAACAGTCTGGGATAATTACTGATCGGAAATCCGCGATATTAATTTGTCTATTTTAAGTGGTTCTCGCAAGTTTTCAAGTGACCTGTGCTGTTTAATTATTTGTCTATAGGTACTGCGTGGTGTGGAGACGGAAATATTGCTAACAATCCACAAGAATTGGGCCTTTTCAAGAGATCAGATAGTTGCTGCAGAGCTCACGATCAATGTACCGAGCATATATCAGCCGGAGAGTCGAAGTACGGTCTACAAAACGTCGGTTTGTTTACGAGGTACATGCAGTTTTCGCGTTATATAAAGTAAAATTTTGTTTTTTGTCAGTTTCTATATCGCAACAGAAAGTAAGTTTTTATGATTCACATTATTCTGCACCATTTCGAAGGTATTATGCACTTACATTTGGTACTTAAATATTCATATTTCAGATCCCACTGTGATTGTGACTCACAGTTTTTTAAATGCCTCCGAGATGTCAAGTCTCTCGTTTCCTACGAGATTGGTTACACGTATTTTAATGTATTAAGACCGCAATGCTATAAGAACGATTACCCTGCCGAGTGTGCAGAATATGCCTGGTAAATGAATATGACAAAATTTAGATTTAACAAAATATTAGGATGGATTTCAACTCTTTTATCGTAATATTCTACTCCGGTACGTAATTGGTGATTTTTATTTTTTTAGGCCGAAGATTTTGAAAAAGAGATGTTTGCATTATTCTTTCGACACGAGTAAACCGAAAACCTGGCAATGGTTTGACAGTCCAGAATTTTCATTCAAACGATAAATACTATACATAAATTATATATATTCTATGTTTGTGGTTGTGATTTCGTGCATTTACCTGTGCGCGTCTATAGGTGGAAGATCTCTAAGTCATAGTATTATTAAATATGATAATAATATAATTGTTATATAAATAAATAAATTATTTAAATAATTTATAAATAAAGAAATTATAAATAAAATAGCTGTTATTAAAAAAATATTTGCATTATACTTATTTGCAACAGCAAAAAATAAATTATGCTCGTTGCTCTTTAAAACTTATAGTTAAAATTTAAATTACTAAATAATAAAGATTTTAAATATTTCAGTTATTATTATAACTTAATAAATTAATATAACTTACAATATAACTTATCAAAAATGCATCTTTCTAAATTATTAAGACAAATAAAATTATAAACACCTAAGAGCCTCTGTTAATTTATTTTAAAAGCACAATTGAAACGCACAGTAGTTAACTGTGCTTTTGAAATTGCGGCGTCCTCTAGTCGTATTACGCGCGCGTGCGAGATTCAAAATCGCGTTCGATTGTTAAAAACTTTAATAATATTAGATGGAAACTACTCAGACTTGACTCCATTTTAGATTTTCGTAAAAAAGTGAATTTTAAAATATAATATATACTTGTAATATACACGTGTCTGTTTTCATTTTAAATAAATACGTACAGCCAACAACCACATAACCCGGGGGAGTATTTGATAATTTTAAATATATATTTAAACAATAAATACGTAAACCCAACAACCATGTAACCCGGACGAGTACATAATGAATAATATAAATAAATATTTAACCGTTTCCGGTCCAAAACTCCACTCGCGGTACATCGCTCTTTGAGGGCTCATTGCTAATGCTCTTCACAACTACAAAAAATTTCAAGGGCCATATTCTTATCGTTTAAGACATAGATTTAGACATATATATTTATTTTTTCTTTACTTTAAAACTTAATATTCCATCCACGAAATTTAGTTATAAAAAAAGCATGATTTTTTTTATGAAATACTCAAGGGCTTGCCTGCTTGCAATTAAGTTGGAAATTCACTAACCGGTGGAATAAATGTTTGAATTTTAAGAATATCTGGTTTTGGAATCGATTTTTTGAAAGCGGCAAAAGAAAGAAGTTCTATAAGGACGATTCTCAAGTCACTTAAAGTACGTATAGAACTACATACTCTGAGGACGTATTTATTGTTTAAATATTTATTTACAATCATTTAATACTTCCTGGGGTTATGTGGTTGTTGCGTGTATGTATCTATAATTTCAAGAATTATGTATAATTATTATATAAATACTGTATAATTATTCCTCGTGGTTATTGGGTGTACGTATTTATTCGTTAAATATTTATTTATAATAATTAAATACTCACCCGGGTTATTGGGTTTACGTATTTATTGTTTAAATAATTATTTATAATCGTTAAACACTTGTGGTTTATGATAGTTGTTAGGTATTTATTCTCTAAATAATTATTTATAATTATTAAACACTCCCCTGGGTTACGTAGTGATTGGGGCTATTAAATTTATTATTGTTTAAATACGCCACTAATATCTTGGTCATTAGAGAGGATCGCGAGTAGCCAATCAGTGTGCAGCGTGAGAGAGATAACATGTACCTTGAAAGCTATCAAATGGTAACGCCATTGTGGGACTACCTCCAGTAGTATATGCTCGAAGTGCTGAAACATTGCAAATAGGAGGAGTGGGAGTGCTCTAAATGCGGCGCCGCGGCCGCCAAGCATCTCGATTAGTCGGCGTCCGCCGATCAACATCAACATTCAACTCGAAGAAAAAGTAGCGGATGCGATAACGGTGGAAAATTTTGGTGTTTTCACGGACATGCTAAAAATGATGTGTTTCTTTGCAGCACTAATTTGCATCAATTTTTTTGACTGGATAAACCTAACACTTCCTACAGTTTTCCTTGCAGCGTCCTATAATTCTTCAAACGTGGAAATTATGTTAAAAATATATAATGTCCTTCTTATAAATAATTGTACTGGGGAACGATCGTTCTCGATATTAAAATTAATAAAGGACAAACTGTCGACAACGATGACTCAAAAAAGTCTTAATGACCGTACTGTACTGAGCACTGAGTATGACACGAGAGAACTCCATATTTCTGATCTCATTGATGAATTCGCGAAAAAGAAATCTAGGAAAGCACCTCTGTATAAAGAATAAAAAATTATTTAATACAAACATTGATTTTGATTATTATTTCGACCATTTATTTAGCCAATTTTTTTAGAAACTGTAGATTTTGATTTCCTTAACTAGGCCCCCACTACATTTTGCCTAAAAGCTTCCACCATACTAAATCCGGCTACGCCGTTCTTCGGACACAATCTTATTCGGTCCGTAAAATACATTTTACGGCCTTGGTACGAAAAGCATTATTTTATTTGCAATTTTATTATTCTACTTGCTTTTATTCATATATTTATTTCTGTATTCTTTCATGTCTTTTTGTTCTTTTCATGTCTTTCATGTTGTTTAAAGACCTTCCACCTTGCCACGCTTACAAAAGGATTCTGGGAAATGCGTGCGTTTGATTCCAAAATAAAAAGCTCTCGGTTTCTCTAAATTGTTACAAAAGCTCTTATAGTCTCGTGCCTTTTATATTGTATTATTGCACTGATAATTTGTTATTAAATCTTATTCACTTGTTGTTTACATTGAACTTGATTCTAGTTTGTTTTTCAAAACTAAATTTTCTAGTCTTTCCTTTTCAAAGCCACACTTGACCTTTATCTACAGAAAAATAACCTATTTATTTTTATCTTAAAATATAAACGTTTCTCTACTAATTTCTAACTAATTCGAAATTTACATTATTTGAACAAATTATGATTATTTATCAATTGCAAATTTTTACAGACTCGCTAAATCATCTTGCATGCTTTGTCAATTCATTTGCCACTTTCTTATTTCTAATAATAAAAATTTCTTATAATTTAATTCTTCATATATTAATCAAGCAGTCTAGATTATAATCACTTTTACACGGTTATTTACGACATTCAATTTTCAAGCCATCGTTAAAAAATTTCAATTAAAAACATTCGACATTTACTGCATACATGCTAACGTGCAACTTAAGAATTTGAGATTTGATTTTTCGACGCATGTATTTCAATTTAATAACAAAAAGTAAAGGAATTTTGTACGCGTAAGCTAATCAATAATTATACATTAATATTCTAGTGTCTAAATCTATTTTTAACTTTGGTTTATTTCACACGAATTTTTATTTAAAAACAAAAAACCGTTTTCGGATACTTTTTCAAATCGCGATTATTTTCAATTGTCTATTTCTGCTTAAGACCGGCATTGATTCCCGGGTTTCGGCACCACTTTGTTAACTAAGTACGCGGAAATAGACGCAAATCTCATAAAATTAATCTAATATGCAATTTCTACTAACCGAGTGATTTTATTTTCGATAAATATTTATTTTCAAATTTATTATTAACGCATTTAATTTATTGTGTTTCGTCCCAGGTCTGTCTGCTGAACTCATCAGTAAGGCGATGCAGACAAACCCGGCCTTAGGCGCTAAAAATACTATTTCCTTTGTATAAATTAACATTTATTCTTACTTACATTTTTCAAATCCCCCGCGAAGTTGAGTAGCACGGTCTTAACACATCGCGAGTACATTGCGATCGTCCGTCAACGTTGATCACGTTAACACGAGGGTCGGACCTTAACTAATATACGAATTTCTATTTATTATGTTCAATCATTTTCTATTTAATTTTAATATTTAAGAAGATTTTATTTTATGTCCATAATTTTTATTCGTTCCTCTCTAAAAATTAATAAGTTAAATTAACGCAGAATAACTGTACATACATTTATTCTACGTTATAAGTCTTCCAAAGTGAAAGACTTTTAACGTAGATTCATTTTTACAGAGCAGTTATTTTTCAAATTCATTGTAGCTCACATTAATGTTTAAATTTCTGATCCTTAAAAAATTTAAAAAATTTTTAATTCTAATAATTTTTATTGAATTTTGTTAAATATGATTGCGTTTCAAATAATAATTTTTAATTAAATCTGAAAACGCTATAAGTTCCATATGATTTTTTTTTATAAACTGAATAAATATATTAATTAGTTGAAAAATATTTTGATACTGTAGTATACGTAGATATACTTAGTAGTCGAAAATATATTATTTTTAAGCAATAAGATGTATATTAAAACGTCCATTTCATTTTTCGAACATAAAATCCTTTCAAATTTGAATCTAACTTTCAAATTCGCTCTCAACAGCGAAATCCAAGAATGTATCAAAGTTTAGCGACGTATTTGGTTCTCACTAATCTAGCGCGCTTAGTAACCATTGTAGTCTTCCCGCGCTACGCATCAGCGCTTGAAAAATACTACCTCGCCAAAAATTTGTAGCTCGCTCGCGTACTGGGTTTATTTATCTCCTGGAACAGAACAAGTTGATTGTACTAAAATTGCAGGTTTTCCCGAAGAGGAATATAAAAAAAACTCTATGTCACTGTGCATTACATCGCACAAGATTATAAGAGTACGACGTAGGCGCGATAGTTATTTCACGTTTCGACTCTCCCGATGTGTGCGCATTCGTATTTTTTTCTTCCTCCGCCCATCTCGACGATGTCCAGAGTCTTGTCGAGAGCGATCGGCTTTCGGTAAAAATGATCAAGGGAATCGAGGATTAAAGTAAGCGAGGAGGAATTCCGCGCCGCGGTATCGGCTTTTGCGCGCACTTTTGCTTTTATAAAAAGCCCTTACGCTGTCGAACTCGTTTTAGATAGTTTTCGGACGTTACTCGGTGAGAGTCGGAAAAGAGAAGTGCGCGGAGGTGCGACGCGTTTTTTGCTGCAGTTTTCAAATGTACAAAAGAACTTTGCAGGTCTGATTTTATTGTTATTTTTACTCTGTAATAATATAAGTAAATTCTGAAAATGAAAAATAATTGCTTGAATTGTTTTAATTGAGCTTCTAATTTAATATTCTGCCATTAAATTATATATAAAACAAATGTTAGTCATGTGCTATTTTATTATTATTACATACGTACAAAATTAATTGTAATTCTCTGCATTAATTCGACTTACGCATTTAGCAAATTTAACTTTTAAATTGTTATCAAGAAGTAATTTAACGGTATAATTAGAATTTTGCATGCAGCAAATGCAAAGTATAACCAATTCTTAATTACTAATGTTCATGAAAAGAGTATTCCAATTTCAATATTATATTAGTTATTTTGAAAATAAAATAAATACCATCAGAAGTATCGTTATTATCTACTTTATATTTTCAAAAGATAACTATATCTTTAATCAGATGTTTCAAAAATATTTATGATGATTATATCAATACTTTAATTTTTAATGCTTTTTGCTTTATTTGTATATATTTTGGTGTGTTATATACTTATTACTCAAAAAAATTAATTTAAGGTTTTTTTGCAAACCAAATATACAAGAACTTCTTTTTAAAAGTAGAAAAAATAATTAAAAGTAGTGTTTTAAATTGATTTACATTTAAAATTAAGAAAAAATTGAAATATCATTCAAATCCATATTATCTTAACTACATTTACTTATGAATATTTATAAAATTGAAAGGATTTTAGCATCAAAATAAAAATCAATTCGATCAATAATAATTAAGTTCTCCTAATCTACATATTATAAGGTCAAGTTAAACTATGACTTTTTAAAAAAAATGAACACTAAAATAAGTAAAAAACCTTGCAAGCTTGTAATTGTAGAGTTTAATTTCTAAAAATGTTTATAAATTCCCTAAAAATCTTACATTAGTCCATTATAAATAAACTCATGAATCAAACGGCGCGCTTGTTACACGTAAACATTGTACACAGTTTAGCATTAGTAAAATTTAATAGATATATTGAGCTATGCTAAATTGTGTGCAATAAATGTCCAAATCTTATGTGCACGAACAAACCAATGCCACTGAAACTCAAACTTGCTTGCAGTGCACTATGCTACCCCATTAAAACTGTCAAGGTTACTCTCAAAAGCAAAACATTGCCCAATTTGCATCCTCACTGAATAAAAGGCCTTTCTCATTGACGTATAGTCGAAGCCAGTGACTAATGAAGACGGCAGGGGGTATCCACGCCTATCACGTACTTGCGGCCTTCCTCGTTATCGTCCTCCTTGAGTGCGTTTCCGTCAAGGACGAGTCGTTGCTCCTGAGTAATCAGCTGAGCGGCGACGACGACGACGATGACGACGACGACGACGAGGACGAGGACGACGACAACGACGCCGAGGACAATGAGATGGATGACATGCGAAGCCTCCCCCGTAAGCGCTCCTCCAAGAAGTCCTCCAAAAAGTCCTCCAGGAAGTCCTCCAGGAAGTCCTCCAAGAGCTCCACCAAGTCCATCAAGAACAGGATCATCATATCGATTGCCGAAATAGCGCTGAGAAAGTTAATCAAAAGAGCTATAAAGGGTAGTTTTGGGCAGGTACTCAACAGCGTCGGCTCAGAATTCAAAGCCATTTATCCAGGTAATTGTAATTTGAGTTGGCGGTTGCTTCAATTACTGGCGAATAGTTGGAAGACCGTGAGAAAAATTCGCCGCTATTATATTTTTTTTATTCGAGTGTGGGCTCATGTGAAGCTATATTTTACACCACTTGGCTGCATGTGAAAGGGTATTTGAATAATTTTAATACAATTCTGAAAAAGGCATCAGATACTTAATTTCTTATTTCTTCTGCTAAAGTAATGCATTTTATTGCTTTATAGCTCCGATCCATTTCAATTAATTTAATAAATGTTTATCATCATATAAATGTTGTTGTTTTTTTCCTATTAAAAATAATTTAGATAAACTTTTAATTTTCATTTATATGGTATTGATTCGTTATTTTACTTAAAACTGTCATTACCTTAAACAAATTCATTTTGTTCCAAGTATTGTTTCGCCCGTCAGTTCGAAAAATGTTTACCGAATTTTTGGGTAGCGGAAATTGAACTCATTGACCGCAATCACCCTACCAAAACTTAGTACATACACTTTCACTACACTTTCACTATTTTTATGCTACAGCGATCCAATAAGTCTCTTTTCTGTTTTCATACCGCCGCGTAAATGCAAATGTGAAAAATTTGAAAAAACATACCTCACCAACAAAAGATGTTGAATTATTAACTGTAAGCTACCATTACAACACGTAACGATGCAATCTCGTAAAGCGACGTAGCTCTATAGGCGCTACGATTTTCCATAACGTTTGCCTATTCATTAGTCACGCAGCTATCAATTTTGACGAAAAAATCTTCGATTTCACGACTTTCTTAAATAAACGACGGATCAAGAACTCGCGCTTCTTTCGCATTATCGCTTCGCGAATTGAAGAAAGAAGGAAACAGTCTGGGATAATTACTGATCAAATTTTCAAGTGAACAGTGCTGTTTAATTATTTGTCTATAGGTACTGCGTGGTGTGGAGACGGAGATATTGCCAAGCATCCAGATGATTTGGGCCTTTTTCAGAAAACAGATGCTTGCTGCAGAGATCACGATAATTGCCCCGAGTCCATGGCAGCTGGGGAGAGGAAGTACGGTCTGCGAAACGACGGTATATTTACGAGGTACATGCACCTATCGCGTTATATAAAGTAAAATTTTGTTTGTAGTCAGTTTCTACATCGCAACAGAAAGTATTTTTTATGGTTCATATTGCTCTGGACCATTTCGAAGGTATTTCGCACTTACATTTGATACTTAAATATTCATGTTTCAGATCACACTGTGATTGTGACTTAAAGTTTTACAATTGCCTCAAAGATGCGAATACTCCCATTTCCAAAAAAATTGGTTACACGTATTTTAATCTATTGAGACCGCAATGCTATAAGAACGATTACCCTGCCAAGTGTGAAAAATATAACAAGTAAATGAATATGACATGCTTTTGATTTAACGAAATATGAACATGGATTTCGAATATTTTTTTATCGCAATATTCTACGCAGATACATAATTCGTGATTTTTACTTTTTTAGGTCCAAGATTCCTTCCGAAAAGAGATGTGTGCGTTATTCGTACGACACTCGTAAACGGAAAAAATGGCAATGGTTTGACAATCCAGAATTTTGATTCAAAATAGATACGATACATAAATTATATATATTCTATGTTTGCGGTTGTGATTTCGCGCATTTACCTGTGCGCGTCTATAGGTGGAAGATCTCTAGGTCACAGTATTATTAAATACGATAATAATATAATTGTTGTATAAACAAATAAATTATAAATAAAATAGCTGTTGTTAAAAAAAGTTTTGCATTTTATTTATGTGTAAAAGCAAAAAATAAATTACGCTCGTTGCCCTTTAAATCTCAAAGCTTAAATTAGTAAATATAGTAAAAATTTTAAATATTTCAGTTATTATTATAACGTAATATGTTAATATAACATATCAAAACTGCATCATTCTAAATTATAAACACCTAAGAGCCTCTGTAATATTTCTTCAAATATAGGCTTTACTTTCTTTATTTTCTGTTTTATAAATTTATTGCTTGCTATGTAATATCGTGAGACTTTAATGTAAAGCAAAGTTAACGTAGTTCATCGGCTGTTTTGATAAAGATGGCATGTTGAAAATTGTGTCATCGTTTTCTTTGCCATTAGTCCGGAAGCAGAAGGGGTTTTGTGGCCGATGGAGATGCACGACTCCACCCAAGTGTTTGTTATTTATTTTTTCCTGCTGAATACGAATTTCAAGGGTGGAAGTTCGAAAAATGGCCAGGGAAATTGTTATATATTATTTAATTGTTTAATTCTTCTCCTGAAAGAACTATAAAAGGTATTGGCATCCGAGATATGTTAAATGATTCCTTATTTAATAAGGAATTCATCTGTTTTTTAAAAATTGAAAAAAGTTAATTAGAATTACCGAAGTTATTGCAAATTTAATGCAAGAAAGTGCGCTTTTACGCTTACTTTTTTCAATGTAATTTTTTTTCTATTCAAGATAATGA
>UCOL01002109.1:0-28537 GCA_900474335.1 Ormyrus nitidulus
TTTTACACGCACACACATATAATAAGCTAAACCCGATGGGCTACCTCCTCGTGGTGCATATTGGGTAACGCTAAAGTCGACGGTAATATTCATTTAGCTCAGAAGATACGAATTCTCCATTCTCCAAAGACGGTTTTTTTAATACAATTTTTAAAACGCTGCCAAATCGTCAAAAAAAAATCGTAGCGGGTCAAATCTTCTTTAAATTAAAGGGGAAGAATTGTACTTTAAGCTGTAATAATCAGAATTATCGAGGAAAAATCACCCACACGCAGGTGCATTGCGAAAGTTTACAAATTTTGAGCTTTGAAATAAATGACCTTGAATGTCAAGGTCACGTAAGTTTGGGCTGAGTTGTATCGAAAAACCAATCCCACCATCTTAAAGAATAAACTTTAAACTTTCATTGAAAAAAAAATTGACCCCCTACGCCTTTTTTTTCCTAAAATATCGACCTTCGAAAATGAGCAATTTTTCGTCGGAATTAAGTGGTGCGTTAATTTTGTGGCGGAGTGTATATCTTTTATATAATATATATTTTTATTAAAAATTATTTCGTCGAAAAAGATTTCTGTTTATTTGTCAGTTAAGATATATAAAGACAATAAAGCGAATAATATAATGAACTTATATCGATAAATTACGTACAGAACTTATTTATTCTAAGAACATTTTTTCTAAAAATAAATTAAAAAAAGAACTTTATATACCATCAAATAAGTTTATTGTGCAGTCAGAAAATTCAAATTCAACTGGAATCTCGCAGAAATAACGAAACAAGATTGGTTAATTTAGATATAAGAATTTTAAAAATATTTAAAAATTAGAATCTTAAGGGGCTTCGTAAAAACTGTAAAACCATATGATATAATCATCTTTGTGTACGAAACAATTTAAAATTATATTTATAAAGTACTGTATAAAGCAGTTTTTTTATTAATGCAGTACAAAATATAATTATTTTTTGTGAAAATATATACCATTTTGGATATATTTTATTATATTTTATTAAAAATAATTATATTTTTTATTACATTAATAAAAAAAACTGCTTTATAATAAAGTATGTACTTTAAAAATTATAGTTTTAAATTATTCCGTACACAAAAATAGTCATATCACATCATATATAATACAATTTGTTTTCTTAAAAGTAGACAAATATTTACAATACATATGCAAAGAAATAAAAAAAAAAGTTTTTTGTTACTAAAAACGGAATTGAAGTTTTTGTTTATCTATAAAATACATTTGAACACGAAGTACAATATTGAATGTATAAATTTATTCAATTTTTTCTGCAATGAAAGAATAATCTTTTTATTTTTAGATAACTTGTTATTGGTATTTTTTTTTTAATTTCTATACACATTAGTTTTAACGTTCTCTGCAGAATTGACGTACGCATTTTTTTTTTTTTTTTTTTTTGCCTTTTTTATTTAATTGTCCTTTACATTATTACAAGTATTTCCTTTTAACTAAAAACAAGTGAATGTTGAAAGGATTGATTGACTTGACTATTTAAGGAAAAAAACTGCTGTTGTCTTCTATTTACAGATTTTGCACGATTAAAAAATGCACCTTCAAGCGACATAAAGTAAAAATAAACAATAAAAATTGATTTTAGTTGCTCTACATTATCAAATATTAAATAAAACATTATTAAATTATATCAAAACTTTAAAAAATGATTTTTATTCGCTACATAAATTTACATGTTCAGTCAACACTTATTTATCGCAATCATAAAATCTTAATGTTTTTTTCATGAGCTCATTTTATCGTCAACGCCTGCAAATGCACTTTGAGCTTTCATGGCTACACAATCTTATATTTACAACTGCGACTCGTCTCTCAATCTAATGAAGCTTGCTGCCATATACGAGGCGTATGAAATGTATTGTATCAAGGCATAATTCGTTGTGAGTTCACCCCCTGAAGAAAATCAAACTTCTTGCGGATGATAAGCTTTAAGAAGACTTTTTAAAATCGGTAGAGGATAGTATATCTCTGTTAAAAATAATAATTAATGGAGCAATTTGGAAAAAGGATAAAAAATATTTATGAAATTTATAAACGAACTAGATATATAACTTATTAAAAAAAACCTATAAATTCAAAATTTTTAACACGAAAAGGATGATGGCTTGTTTTAGAAAAGGGATAAAATTTGATATTATTTTATTCAATATGAAGATTAGATCAAATTTGTAGACACGAAAAATAAATGTATTAATTTTAAAAAATATGAACGAATAAAAATGAATTTATTTCAACAAAGTTCGATCGAGTTTATCTTGAAAAAATTTACTACTCATTCGTACAGATCAATAGCACTTCGAGTCACTTATTCAATCCCCCTGGCCACTTTCTGTCTCCTCACCACTATTAATTTTTCTTGCCCACCTTTTACGCTGTCCAGCACATTTGCCTCTTGTCCGATCGATCTCTCCCATCAACCCTCTTTTAATGGAAGCAAGCGATAAAATGCCGACGTGTCGGATTATTTAAAAATGGATAATTTCCCTCTCGTGTTTCTTTGATTAACAAATTAATAGGTCATTAACACCGTGCAAGTTACACTTCATTGCGAATACGTAAACATGTTTTACGATAGGCAAAATATGCTTTTATAATTGAAGCTATTTTTAGCGCCGAATGAACGAAGGTCGCATTATTATATTTTAATGCACGATTTTTCATTTTTCAACGACCTAAATCTGTACAGTTCGCGTTTGGCTTTTTATGCCTAATAATAAGTGTAGATTAGAGCCGTGCTATTATACGAACGAAGCTGCGTTTAAATTACTCGCGAGTTTTCCAAGAATAATAGAATGCAATAAAAATTGTATAACAAAAAATCTGCCCACATAGGATATATATTTTGAAATTAAAATGGAAAATTTCGCGAAAAGAATAATTGAAGGCATATCCCATCGCTTATCAAATTGTCAATTCACAGAATTGGCAGTAGTGCGTCGTAAAATTCAAGGTTCGAAAGAAAATGATTTTCCTTGACTGTCTGGCTCAAAAACAACAGACGTATTTATTTAGGCGCTAAAGGGAGAGCATCGGTCGAAAATTACGAACGTCCGCCAAGGGGATAAGTTCAGTGTCCGTACTCGAGGCGCGAGGGCATATAACGTACGATCTGGCAAATTAAGCTTTTTTTTCATCGATTCTCCCTTCCGTTACATGAAACTGTTGCTGCTGCTGTGGTTCGGCCGCGTCTCAGTGCGAAAATTCGACAGGGGGGCTTCTTCGAGATCAACCCTTAGCAATATTGCAGATGTCGCTAGAATACCCAATAGTAAATATAGATATGTTCGACTCTCTGTTTCCGTTCGCTCGGAGACAGCTGTGACTCTTTGTTATTGTGCGGGAGAGCGCTTTTTTATTCCCCTATTCCGCGAACTAACGTATATAATGACTAACGTAACTAACGAGAGGATTTTTTGAATTTGGAAAGGGCTTGTTAAACGCGGAGTAAATGGAAAAAAATTCAAAAGAGTTTTTATTCGGGAATAAAAGCAGTTAAAAGCGGAAATTCGGAATCTATCGATCAGTCAGTGCCTGGTAACAAGTTCATCCTGAAATCCCAGGAACTCAATCCATTAAAGCAGTCCTCTCCTATCAACAGTGCTTTAAAGGGAATCTCGGCGGAGATTTAAAAACTCGCAGTGGAAATGGAGCGTAGCATTTAAATGCCACTTGGACTGCGCGGAGCAAGATCACGTGACCCCCCAGAGTGACAGTCAAAAATCGCATGTGTAAGTTCGCCGCTCAGCCGCACAACCAAGGTAAAGCCAAGTCTGAGGCAGTAAGTAACACCAGCAGCAGCGGCAGCAGCAGCTGTGCGTAGGCGCGACTCCCTCAAAACAGTCGCTCGGCAGCAGCTGAAGACTGTGGAGCGAGAGCGAGTCGCTGGGAGAGGAGCGAGCGAGAGGCGCGAGGACGAACGTAAACAAAAGACTCGCTGCTGCTAGCGCGGTGAGTGTCTGTGCGCGTCCGTGTGTGCTTTGTGCGTGCGCATATACACGCTGCTGCAGCTGTCCCGCTGTCCGCCGTTATCCGGGGCCGTCGTCCTTGGAAGCCCGAACCGCAAGAATCCTCGCCGAACGTCGTGGGACCAACGCAGCGAGCAAGAGCGGCCTGCAGCTCGCAGCCTCGAAGCTACAAAAACAAAGCGCGAGATAAAAACACCGCCAGACGAACGACGGACTCTCGGCAAGAAGAGAGAGAAAGAGAGAGAGATAGAGGATACAGATACAGCGTCGTCTCTGCCATTGCACATACGCTGGCGCAAGTTCGTGCGTGCACCGAGCGGACGAAGGCCTCCGCGCGTACGTTCACAGAATAAAGAAACGAGGGTCAAAATCCAGGCGGCCCTCGCCGATGATATTAGATACTATCTGAGAGCAGTGCTGGCATCTTTTCTGCCCCAAGAAGGAAGGAATCGCTGACCCTTTGTTGAGCTTAGGTCATGTGCGTGAGGTCGCTGATGCTCCAGGACTACTGCTTTGTTTCCCTGTCGTCGGCGGTGTTTAATTCCCGCAGCGCTGACGCGACCAAGAGCATGCTTCTGCAGTACTCCAAGTCTCTCGACTCGCGCTAACTCGAGACACGGAGCTTCTAAACACTATGCAGCAGCGGCCGAGTCTACTAATTCATTTAGACGCTTAATGCTGTACGATGAATAAGGCATCGGAAAGAATTTGAATTTCAATTTTGCAAAGGCGGCCGAGAAGCGGAGAGACGTACACACATACACGCAGGAAGCACTAGTCACAGTCATCGAAGTCGTTAGCATGCTGGTCTTACGCTTTTGAGCTGTTGTTTTTGCCAAAGGTAGCACCTGCTACTGTAGCAATTAAGATCAAGACACAACTTCTGCTCTTCGTTACTGTACTGAAAAACAGCAACGTAACAGCTGAGCTACTACGAAAAGAAAAAAATATGATATTTGTTAGTAAACCAGAAAAAGCCTCCAGTAAAATGTTTCTCAATACTGCTTTCTATCAATAAGTGTTCCCATGTTTGCCTGTGATCAAAGAGTAATGCCAGTTCACCAGATTAATGTCAATCCACCCGATTGGCAGCCATCTCAATCACTTGGCCCTGCAAATAATAACAGTCCAACTGCTGAAGAGGAGCAGCCACCACCAGAATGGACTCCTCGGGTAAATATTTACACTATGCCTTTTTATTTGCAAATTTTTGCATTCAGATATTGTATTTATAATTTAATAAACTTGAAATTTATTTTCAAAATCAATTTTTTCTTACTATAATTCTTATTAATAATTGTAAAAATTTTAATTTGACCTAAAATAATAAATTATGTACTGAATAAATAATTCTTAACACATTGAATTAAATCTTAATACATTGAATTAATATTTATATTATATTTAATGTTGACTTTTTCTTTAAAAAACTTTTAAAAACGTTTAAAAAGTTTCTAATACCATTTCAAAATTTAAATGTAAATTAATAATCCTAAGTATATTTGAAATAGAATAAATTTTTTAAAACCAATATCAAGAATTTAACAAACATAATCTGTTAATAATATTCTTATTGTTCATTATATTACATATGCAAGATCAATAAAGATATAATTTTTTAAAGCTCTTTAAAATGTTTGCAGGTTCTTTTAAAATATTACTATTTTAAAGCCAGTAAAGGCAATGACATGAATATTTAATAAATGTCATTCACTTTTAATGAAAATTGATGGTTACAAAATATTTATTATAAAGATAAGAGTAACTAAGGATGACACATCTGAATCAAAAGTTATAAAATACAGAAATTTTCTGAAAAAAAAAAATTTGTTATCTTATTTGATTACATTTCTATACATAAGTCAATAAATTTAAATAAAACTTTTTCAACTTTACTTTATGACATATAATTGAACATAATATATAACGAAATGAGGAAATACATAGTATGCTTAAAATAAAACAGACAAATGATCCATATTGACCTTAGCCAAGTCACACAAAAATAACTTCATGTGGAAGATCATTCTAAAAATTAGTTATTAATGTGTAGACCTATAAAATAAAAGTTGAACTGTCAAGTATTTCACTGCATTCATTATCTGTGGTTAGAATGGTTTAAAGTGTTAAGTATACTAAAGACACATGGCTTATGCTTAAAGGTCAAAAGATAAGTGTGCATTCACTGAGATAATACTTCATTCTTATTACTGACAATTCAAGCATATCTTTGGAAAAAAGTTGATACAACATAAATTGATAATAGTTTTATACATCAGGATACTATCATCTAAATTTTTAGCTACAAGATTTTTACTGATACTGTTGAAAATTATAATGTTACTGAAGAAGCTTTGGCTGCCTGCCATCGATGCAAAAGTATATTTCAGAATTCAAGTTCAAATTTAGCGACATGCTCAATGGACTATTGTATAGACAGAAAATAGACTTAAAATATACAAAAATAGACTCTTCTTATCATTGTAACATTAAAAAATTATTCTGCTAAGAAAACTTCATTTACAAATATTTAAAATTTTTTATTTTAATTTATAGGAGCCAGCATATGCACCTGTTGTTACAGTAATTCCAGATCATTGTCACTCATCAGTGAGTACATTGTCATCAAGCAATCATGACATTTGTCGGTGAGTAACCAAATTCAATCAAGTATTTCAGATTAATAAAATCATTTAAATGTTTTTAAATAAATATCTCTCTTTTGTATAGGATCTGTCACTGTGAAGGTGAAGCTGGTGCACCTCTTTTAGCCCCATGCTACTGCAGTGGCAGTCTGCGCTATGTTCATCAGGCTTGTCTTCAACAATGGATAAAAGCATCTGACACACGTGCCTGTGAATTGTGTAAATTCACATTCATAATGCACGCTAAAACAAAGCCATTTTCTGAGGTAAAGATACATTTTTTAACAATATTTTATGTTTATAAATAATGAAAATTACAAACATTTGAAAATATATTATTGTTGCAAAAATGAAGTTATATTTATATTTCTTTTTTAGTGGGAAAAGCTGGAAATGTCAGCTCCTGAAGTTCGCAAGCTGTGGTGTGCAGTAGCTTTTCATGCAGTTGCAGCACTGTGTGTTGCTTGGTCTTTATACGTATTGGTAGAGCGGACTGTTGAAGAAGCTCGCAGGGGTTTTGTTGATTGGGGTTTTTGGATGAAACTAATAATTGTTGTGATAGGTTCTACAGGAGGGCTAGTCTTTATGTATATTCAATGTAAATCTTATATTATGCTGTGCAGAAGATGGAGAGCGTTCAATCGGTGAATACCTTACTAATGAAAAATTTCGAAACGGTTGATAATAATTATAAATCATTAAATTTTGTGATTTCTTTTTTAGAGTGATATTCATTCAAAATGCTCCAGAAAAAGTGGTGCTTCCACCTTCACCAACAGACTCACTTCGTGAAGTGACAGTGCCCTTGAAGGATCCAACTGCCTCGATGCCCGAGCTAAATCGCAGCCTTTTACCTCGATCCGTCGAACCACCTTGCGCCTCTCAAACTGTCAAGCCGGACTCTGCTTCGATTGCGCAGAGACACGACGCCCAACTCAAACTTTACGTATTCGACAAACTTTCCTCATCAGAAGACAATTTGTAATATAAGTAAACGAAGGGGAAAACAAACTGTGCGCTGACGAATAACTAAAGTATGCGAGAGAGATGTAAGACAACACTTGACTAATGAACAAAGACGGATAAGCCATTGTTACAGTGATAATATTTAAAAATCCATCCCTGGACAAAAACAATATTTTCTTTGAAATTTAAATCTCGTGTGCTCCGTTTTTAATGGCAACTTATATAAAAGGAGTATTGAGCGGGGCGATTTTTTCTTCGGATAATCAGAGAGTGGAAATTCAAAGGTTATTTTTTACATAAAAACTATGCAACACTATCTTAAAATATTGACTAAGCATTGAATTCAGACGTAATTAACGTAACACGTTGAGAATTCGGTAGATTTGAGCAAATTTTATCATTTTTACGTAACTATTCGCAAGAATGACTCTTAGAGCTTCATCCGCTTTGGATTTCCCCTTTTTAATTATTGTACATACATAATTGTATCTGTGATGTTATTAAATAAACTTTACCATATTTAAAACAACATAAAAATATGTATTTAAATATATATTGGAAATACGAAATTCTTCCTTGCTGTAACATTTTAATACATGATAAAGCTAATCACTGTACAATCAATTTTTTGAAGATAAAACGAGAAAAAGTATTTAGCATGAAAAGTAATGATTTACAAAATTTTTTTATGAGATGAACATGGAATTAGTAATACATCAGTTAAATTTAAGAAAATTTAAAATAGGATGTAGAAACATTCAAAATCAACAGAAAAAATAAAAAAAAATTAATTGATAAAATTATTCTAAAATTAATGTATTTTGTATTTTTTTGTATGCTTAATGATACATGTGATTTGTATGATGCATCAGATTTAATGCTAAGGAGTACAGATATGGCTAAATGCTAAAATTTTTAATATTTTTTATTTTCCTAGAAATGTTATATACCGATAAATGTAATTTATGCTTAATAAACTTGAGTCTGATAAAGAAAGATTTATGTGTAACAAAGGATTGAAATTTTATTCAAACTCTTATGTAAAGATATAATTTAATTTATGTACGTACTTAATTTACATTTAAATTGTTCGTTAAAATTAATTGTTTGATAAATAACTTTTAAGGACATTTAAATTTATGTTATTGATACAAAAAATAAATTTTATTTTACTTTCTTTTGGGAATTTTGAAAAGTATTGTAAGTACTCTCAAATAAAATATTTAAAGATGCATATTATTGAATTGATTATTTTAAATATTATTTTGAGTTTCAAATTATTTAAATATAGAAGCCGAATTGGATATTCATAAAAAAATCCAAATTTTTCATGCATAACTTATGCTTGATTCAAAAATAAGTATTTGATAAAATATTGATTAAATCAAAGATTTCCTCAAAATGGACCAATATTATAAAGACTCATTTCAAAATTTATTCAAAACACATAACTAAGTTCAACATTAACTCAAAATTTCAGCTCTGCTGAGTGAACACAATAATTTTCTATTCCAATACCTCGTATTAATCATTTACAAAGTTATTGTAAATGCATTATTATATTATGTAGTACGGCAACATAAAATTAAGAAGCACAAAAACATCCACTTCAATCAATATCTAATTTTTTAAAACTGCCTTCGACACCGAATAGATCGGTAGCAGATTTAGCCTTGCCTGGGCGCAGCGTTTCATTTATTCGCAGAACTTCTTGCTCCTCCAGAAAGAAGTCTCGGTGTTCTTCGACATTTTTTAACACTTTGTCGTAGAGATTCATCATTGGCCCAGCCTTACCGCCTGCTTCGTTTGGTAAAATGTCGATTGATATATGCTTCTTTAAACTGTCCATTGACGAATGTAAGAACAACTGCAACGAAAGATTTTCATTTAGCTATAGTGATTTTAAAACAATATAACAGAAGAGAATATCAGCAGAGACTCGAGTTTATTTCTTTAGCAAAATCAAAGATAGTTAAAAAAAGCAAAAATGAACCATATCCATCAGCTCCTTCTTGAGGAACGGCTTCATCAGTCCGAGCACGAAGTCCATGACGGGAGTCGTGTTGATGAAGTGCATGCTCTTGATCCTGAGCGGCACTGACTCCTGCAGGTAGAAGAGGTACTTCTTGATGCCGACGGGGCTGAGGCGCAGAGCGTGAACCATCTCGACGCCGATGGTGTCGCAGATCAGCACGTGGCCCTTCATCGTGCCGCCCTCGAGCAGCCACAGGTCGGCTATCATGTTGAACAGGCGCATGCCGTCGTTGTAAATGAAGCGCTCCGGATCGAAATTTATCAGCCGGCTGTAGATGACATTGTAGCCCTCGGCCGTCTTTTGCTCCAGCGGCACCACCAACCTTCCAAGCAGTTAATTATAAGCAGGCATTATTTATGGGGGTAAACGCTGGAGATTCGGAGAGAGATCGCTTACAAAGTTTCGGCCGCTAACCGCAGCTCTTTCAGGAACGGGTCTCGATTGTAAAAGAATTCCGGTACGTGAGTTCGGCAGGAGAGAAAGTTTTCGATGGTCGTCTTTGTAGGCTCTAGTCGATAGTAATTGCTGTGCAGGAATAAAATCAGTTCGCTATCGGTGAAATGTTGCGGATAGTGGGGCTGCTTTCTGTACCAGTCCTTCAAGTGTTCGAGATCTTCTTTCTTTAATTCAGGATTTCTTTTAAACTCTTCCTCTGTGGGGACTCTTTTTACGGTGTTCATTTTTTAATGTTTGAAAATTCCTGAAAGAGTATTATGTCGTGCCGTATTGTAATAATTTAATTGATCGCATAAACATAATAATTTAGTAAAAAATATTTTTACGTTTTTTACTAAATTTTTTTAAACGATTTAAAAATGACACTGCGTCATTTCAACTACTCTTTTAAATATCGAATGGATTTAAAAATTTGTAAGAAAAAGTTAAAGCAAGTTTCTATCGCGTTTCTTACGAAAAAGTGTTATAAACGGTACGTCCTTCAGTATGACAAGCTAAAAGCTTTAGCAAATTACTAATCATCGTTTCTGTGAAGAATATCATTGCGTAGCTAATGAATGCGTAGAACTTTAAATATTTGTTTTCGTAATTGTTGCAGAGCAAATATTGCAATATATATTGTTTACCTCCATTCCACACTCTCGAATAGCACACAGCTATTTTTTAATGATTTTAATGAGTGCATGAATTAAGAAACACGGCAAATTTTAAGCTTTAGGATATATTTTCAAATGAAAAATATGAAGTCAAAAATATTGCAAATCTAGAAAAAATCTTTTTTTCAAGCGCCAATCGGTAGTCCTAAAAAATGCTTCATAAAGTTTCAATAAATGAAATAAGTCTAGAGGAATCAAGTTTTAAAAACTTTTTTTTTAATTAAAAAAACACTTAGGTCATTCAAAAGTTACATCATTTCAAAGTTGTAAAACGAAAATACATGGATATAAAAACTAATCCAGACCAGTCAATCTTTATTTATAGGCGCATTTTTGTTCATCAACTTTAGCCTAACATAAATTTGAAGTGAATTAATATTCTTCAAGATTTTTTTTCTGAAATATTACGTAGCACTTTTTAAAACTTTATTATCACGTATGAATAAGTTATTTTTCACGATTTTTCTTAAAGTTGTTTTATTTTAATAAAACTAAACTAACTTCGCACAATTCAATTTTTCAGAAGTATCAGCTCACATGATTTTAAATGTATTACTTTTAAAAAACAATGAAATATAATTAATTAAATAAACCATCAAACAATTACTCATTAATCAGTTTTACAAAATATAGTAAACAACAATTTTAAATAAAACTATTTTCCATAAATTTTATTCAATTTTTTTATCATTAATACTGCAAGTTAAATAAGCGAACGACAAACTTTTTAAAATCGGGATCATTCAACTTATTATTATAGAACAAGTTATATAAATGAAAAAACGGATTTCGACTAATAGAACCTACCTGGCAAAGAAGCGCAGAGACAATGCCGGGTGAAAAATGGAGTGATACCTCACCGGAAAGAAGTCAGCCGTTGCGTTTCACCTCTGTCCTGCAAATGCTCGGTAAACACTGCTCTCGGTCGCGGTGCTTATTGCAATAAAAACCATCGAGGAAAACTGCAACCATCACGCACTCGCGGATGCGCATGAAAAGTATACCCTGCGTGCTCGCAGGATAGGAATTATCAGCCGTCAGGACGCGAGCGTCTCTCAAGGTGAACTCTTTCCAGAAATTCGACATCGCGTGAAAATTCGCTTTGGAAAACGCGCTCCTACGTAATTAGTATACTCCAGGAGCGCGTATAAGAACTCTGGCTTTAAGTTTTCGCTTTCTGATATTTGTTTTTCTTTTGGCAATAACTGCAGCACTGAACGTTTTTATTTGTTTAAAAAAATTATGTATTTTTTTTATTTGAAAGCTAGCTCGAATCAAAAAAACGTATTTTATAATTATGTAAAAATAATTTTTTGACAATCTAGTTTACTATCGAAAGGAAAAACTTTTACCGCCAAATAATAACAAATACTACTTTAATGTATACGTATAATTATTTAACTTTCTTATTAGGTATTAATTAAGTATAGTTCTCTTGAAAACTTTAATTAATTATCATGTTTAATACGTAATTAATGTTCTTATTTGATTTATTTTAAAGAAATTCGTTAAAATTTGTTAGAAAGTCCGTGGAATTATTTTTCACAAATAATTATATTCTTATATCTTTTATTAAAATTACTTTAAAAAAATATTTTTTGAATACTAATGTATTTTTTATGTATAATAATACAAAATTTATTTATTTATTTTCTGCACGTCATTATTTAAGTTTAAAATTATCAAAAAGACACATTTTTCGACACCTATTTTCGGGCAAATTCATTTCCTAACAATTTATGCATATTAAATTTATACACAGCTATAGTTTAATATATTACAAATTCAACAAAATAATTAGTCATTTATGTTCTTGTGATTATATATAGTTTTATAAAAATAATTGGAAATACTTTTTAAAAATGTTTTCGCGATCATTTCTTAATAGTTTTGGAGTTTGCAAGAAATTCACACGTGCCGCAAATGATACATTTGACTATTCATAGACTTACTTTGCAGATCGCAGATGATGATATGGAAAATTGTAAATGACGTATGTCAATATTTTAAACTTCTGCAATGCAAATTAATCGTTCATTAAAATGCAAATGCATAGGCAAACAGAAAGAATTATATACGAAAAATTTATTTTTGATCAAAAACAAAAAAAAGATAACTTTTGGAGTAGAAAGTATAATTGATTTTATTTTAAATAATTTAAAAAAAAAATTCATTCCTATAATTTCAAGCTCACAAAATTTTATTGATTCTTAATTACTGATTTTCTCCGTTGAAATTATCTATTAAATTTTTTTTACAGGTTTGCAAATAAAATAAAACTTATTACATATTCATTTCTTAATCACCAGACTGCAGATGTATAAGGAAAAAAGAAAGATTATTTGTACTTTTGCAAAAAAAATTTCAGTAACAAAATAATCATTTAACTTCTCAAAAGATTAACACTAATGCTGCAATCAGAATTGTCCCTGAGTTATAAACAGTCGGCTTCCTTTGAGTGTAAAAACAGTAAAAAGAATAAACAAATAATTAAATGCAAGGTTTTTCCTCTAAAGAAGTCAAGAATACCAAACCACTAATTTTCCTAAAAATTGAAAAAATCTTTTTGAAGACAAAAAAAAAGAAATTTAAAATTATAGATCTCAAAATGCTCAATTTTTTCAGAATTAGATAAACTGCTTTAGAAATTCATATAGATACCGATAAAAAGTTTACATTTCATATGCTAGATTGCACTCATTTGCCTCGAGAACGTAAGATAAATGTTGAGAAGGTATTAGGCTCGCGAATCTACAAGATGCAAGAAGCGATACTTTCGAGCTCTTTTCATTCAGCGCCTTCGGGGCAAGGTAGCATCACATTTTAGTATTTGATGTTCTCTTTATAACTGTCATGTCAATGTTTTACATTACTGTTCATAAAAGTCTAACAATTAAACAATAAATGAGTTTCTTATTCCTTAGAATTCCCACAATCTACTCATTTTTAGCGATTCTAATCTTATATAAATTAGTAATTCACAAAAATAAATATTGAAAAATTGATGTTTTAATCCCAGTGCTTCTTGAAATTTTACACGTAGCAACTGAAATTCTAAATTTCTTAATGTAAGTTTAAAACATAATATACAAGAATTATTTATGTAAATTATTTAACTTTATTTTAAATATAATTATAATATTTTAATTTACAATCTTAGCAGTTCATTTAATATTATTTACTGAATAATAATTAAATAATACATAGAAAGAATATATTTTTACATTTTGTTTATGTCTCATGTATAAAATGAATTTAAACGTTTACATTCCAAAAAATTACTATATAATTTTGAACGTAATATTAACAATTTAAAAATTTAAATTTTATGGATTGAATTTTATTGTATAACATTTTTTAATTTATAAATTTATATAAAATACAATAATAAAGATAGTTATTTATAATAACTAATAATAGTAATAAAAGTAATATTATAATATTAATAAATGTAAATCAATGATTGCAATGGTTCTTACATGAACATACTCGATTAATAATAAAAAGACGTCGGAATTGAATGATTAATTGCTGTCACGGCATATAATCAGTGCTCGACATAACGCACTGAAAATCGACGAATATAATTAACAACAATAGTGCTATTATGCTTGGTAAATCCAAAGTTATTTTCTTGTCTGAACAGTACTGAAACATTGAACTGTTTATTTTTTTCGAAATCTGATAGCGATTTAACACAGTGATTATTTTAGTATTTACAAGAACAATAAAATATATAAATGTTTGTTTTATAAGCTGATAATATTTAATTTTTAACAAGCTTTAACGTATTGCAAGTACTTTATTAAAATTTGAGAAAAAAAATAAATCAAGGTAAATCAAGGTATAAAACAATATAAAGATAAACTTTCGTGATTTACGTAAGTGTGTTTACAATGATGTGAAATATTTTTTCAATTTGTATTTCAAAATTAATTGCATATTAATAATATGGAATTAGTATAAAACTATTTTGTCTTACTTTTAAATTAATACAAATCTTCTCATGAAATTACAAAAATATAAATGTTCATTAAAAAAATTCTATTCAACAGTGCACTATATGCATTTTATTCTTGTAAATATTTAAAAATAAATATTTAGAAAAATTAAAAGCATCAGAAAGTACTACTACTACTACTGTGATGACAGCAAGCAAGATACAAAAATTATTTTAAAATCAGATCTTTGAGAAAAAAGGATGTAAAATCGTTGCAGTACTGTCCACGAACCTCATTCACTTAGATGATTTAAAAAATGCCATCGATACGATTTCATTTTCATACAAGAGCTTTTATAAATTCTATCGATCTCTTTTTCTCACACATTCTCTCAAAATGGAAAAAAGGTCCATTGTTAATGCTTGCTCACGCGACTGATTTAGCTTCTGGCAAGAAACTCTCCCAATGCTTAATAAGCTGATTCTGGTGCTGCAGCATTGCCTCAAGATACTGTATTAACTGCTTTTTAAAGTCTTGTATTCGTATAACTTCGAAGCGCTCCACTTCTTTCCTAATCATCTTTGAAATATTATCGAATTCTTCCTGACCTCGCTCGACTTTTGCTTCCCATTCAATCACTTCAGTAGTTGCTTGACTTGTTTTGTCTGAACGACCTGACTGTTCTAAACGAGCCTTTTGCTCTCGTTTCTTATTCAGCATTAGTTGCGCATGTTGCCAATTTTGAAAGACTTTTACACGTTCATGGAACACGTTCTATTGAACACAAGAAAGTTCTTTTTAATTAAATATTGTTACATTTTTTAATCGAAATCGTATTTTAAAATATATGTAGTAGAAGTCAATTACCTTAATTGCTCCAATTAAAGCTACATAATCTCGAATCATTTCTCCGAATTGATAAAGATCGCTATTAGCTTGTGCTTTTCTAACAACCTCAACTTTCTCCAAAGTTTCTGCTAATTGTGCTAAAGCTCTACCAAGAGAAACGCCAGGTTCACCATGACCCAAAACTGCAATAGATCGAGCCGTTGAACCTGTGCAACTGGCTAATTCCTTTCGTTGGTTAGTCAAAGTTTCTACAGCCGCATGTAAACTACGAAGTTGTGAATCTAAAGTATCAATGTGGGTAACCATGTCTTCAAACCACTAAGTGAAAAAGTTATGTAGACAATTTATTATAAAATTAAAAAAAATATTTTTATAATAAAAATTTGTCTTACAGTATCATTCTCATCCATTTTGTACGTAATTTTATTCACCGTTTCTCCTACTTTGTTAAACAAACGCATAACTCCAGCGCCACTCAAAGCAGAGGTATTTGTTGCTTTAGGTAATTCCATATCTGAAATTTATTTTCAAATATAATGTAAATGTGGTTTATTTCACAGCAATTCTTTTTATAGAAAATATTTAAATTACCAAAACTATCTAAATTTACCTGCTTCCAAAAATTCTCGAAAATCCGGATCAATCGAAAAAATTGGATGACTCGCAATTCTATTTAAAAACCGTTCTAATGCAGCTCTACGTCGTTCAAGAAATTCAGCAGAACCTGAATTTTGTTCTTGCGTTTTTTCTCCCGACATTTTTACTTTCGTTGTGCCTAAAACAGTAAAAATGAAGAACACATTTTTTAAATTAAATAATAATAAATACTAAATGTATCATTAATAAGCAATGATATATTTTTTAACTAAATTTAACTAAATCTAATAATTATTTAACTAAAACATACCTATAACACTCTTTTCAGGAGCAGGAGGTATAATTCTGCCACCACGCAAATATTTTTCTGTTAATTTGTCATGCAATCCAAGGAAGTCACTAAACCGTCTATTTACACTAAAACTTCTTTTCCTATATAATTGAATGTTGGTCTTTGTCTCAACTTTATATGCAACATATGATCCCATTCCGTCACCCATTTTTTGAGGCGAAGTAACAGTGATTTCCAAATACATATCATTAGTTTCAGTTGGTACCTGAAAGTCAAGCATTTTATATTTATTTAATTAAAATTATCATAATGCATATTAAAGTTTATACATATAAATATAAAATTAATGTATCAGCTTATTATAAAGGTAATAAAAATTATACATTTTTGTTATAGAAAAAAAGTACCTCTTCCATTGATTGAGATTTAGTAAGATTAGCTGTTCTGGAATCTTCATCATTAATTGGAACATCGTGCAAATCACCAATATCTCCTCCCATTGGATCTAGAGGAGGACTAAGAGGGCCTGATGGTGCTGCAGGACTGGAGAGTGTTGACAGAGAATTATCTTGAACGGCATCTCGCAATGACAATTTTGGTAACTCAGCTTGAATGGTTGATTCTCCATTATAGGGGGAAGAATTTTCATGAATATTATGATCCTAAAATAAAAAAAGTTTGTTACTTTTATTTTGAAAATAGATTTTAGAAGATTAGATTTACAAGTAATAGGTAAAAATAGTTTTGTTGAGTCATAGATTAACATTTTTTAGATTGAAATAGCACTTTGTAAAAAACATTTTTAAATATACTTAACTATTTAAAAACGTAATATTTACAATTTCCTCTTTGCTTAAGGAACATGTTAAAAATAAAAAAAAATATTTAAAACTGAAATTGACATCTGCCCAAAAGGGGCGGATATTTGTTTGATACTAGATAGAGTTAACATATATCTTTATTTCACAAATTTCTCCAAATTATGAAAAAGGACATTTCATATATTAAAAATTATAGATAAAATTTTACAAATACAATAAAGTCACAGTAAAATATGCGATAAAACACTTTTACTGAAAGCTGCCACGAATCAAAAAAGTGAATAACAGAAGAAAAAATAACGATACCGGTAGACATTATACACTACGAAAAGCAAAGTAATCACCTGTATAGCAGACGCAAATATATCGCTGTCATCATCGTCGAGATCCATATCATTTTTTGATTCTTCGTTGTCGCAAAGCGGCGGAAGTTCCTTATTGTCAGCCATCTTTGCCAATCTGTCAACCTTTATTTTCTATCTCACTCGCACTCTCGCACAATTCGTCGTGTACGGTGCACCGCCTGTGTAATAATTGTCCTCTAAAAAAACATAAGGGTCAACATTATAAAACAACTTCATTATTTTCTACATATTCATTACTTACGATCTCCTTATATTTATAATTATATTCATAAAGTTGTATTATTAAAATTCGATTAAAAAGAAATACTTGATTAATCAACAAATTTATAAATAAGGTTATATTTTTGTCATAGACTTACTTATCTCAA
Organism: Ormyrus nitidulus; assembly: GCA_900474335.1. Taxonomy (NCBI): domain Eukaryota; kingdom Metazoa; phylum Arthropoda; class Insecta; order Hymenoptera; family Ormyridae; genus Ormyrus; species Ormyrus nitidulus. The sequence goes on from UCOL01002109.1 coordinate 17,999, forward strand.
GCGCAATGCGATATTTTCTGTAGTTCTCACACCCCTTTTAGTTTCTATACATTCTGCAGAAAAACATATTGTTAAAAAACAAGTCTGTTTTTAGTAAGAAACTATCTTATCACAAAACACGTCAAATAACATGTAATAGTGTTTAGTCATTAGCATTTTCTATGACTAAGATATCACATTCGAGTCGTAAAGTAAACTGATGTTTATATCAAAACGTGCAACTGTACTTGTGAAACGTATAAATTGAAAATTAAGAGAATTTATTAAAAGACACCTACTGCGTTTCGAGCATTTACATACCTTGTGACACGTTATATCCCACTTGGTAGCGGTCAATTTATTATAGCAAGGAACGGCCAACTGTACAAAGTACAACCGTGGCGTGCAGCCCGAGCTCCGAACACTGAAACCACCCATCTGTTGATATCGCAAAAACCGCAAGCAGAGCTTTCAACAGCAGCTCTTTAATCATTGCATTAAGGCAAATTCACAAAACAAAAGATTTTTCCTGCAAGAATTAAGACGTCATCACGTGGCGCGGTTGTCATTCCGTTCGTGGGTATAGGTACCTATATATACACATAGACTCGATCAGAGCAATCTAAGTAGAGCGAGAGAGACAACAAAATAAAAGAGTAATTGCTATATTTTGTTTGCATTCGTGTGCAGAAAGAGGTGAAAGTCTCGAGTCGTCGAGACATTGCATCTTGACAGCTTCAGTTTTGTACCCAAGTCCTCGGCGGACGACGAGTGACATAATAAGAATCAACGACCCCGAGGTGCGTTCGATACGCGGAAGAGGGTCGGCACTCGAATAATCCCCCAAGAACTAATTTACCGAAAAGGAGCAGATCTGGCAGAAGACATGACCGACGAATCGAATGGGGAGTCGGGCTTTGAGTTCGTCGAGAAGAAGCCCGAGGAGTTCGGCGATGCTCTGAAAACTGGTTAGCCTCTCGACATTGTTTACCAATTTTATCACTCTACTCGCTTTTCTTTGTTTGTACGTCGTCTCCCAAACGTCAAGGATGATATATATTTCATATTGAAAATACTGTTCTGAAATCTCTTCTTTCTAGCAGATTAGTAGTATAAGTTTTACAATCATTCAATATTATATTTCAGAGGCAGCTGGAACTCCAATTGGAACTACTACAACAGCTGTCACTTCACCTTTATCTTCTGGAAATTTACTTTCCAACATTGCACCGCCAAGTGCACTTCCTCATTTCATTACAAGTTCAGTGCCAAGTTCACCGGCAAATCAATCAAAAGAGCTGATAAAAAATGAAAGCATTAAACCTCCAATACAGTTGCCTGAGAGTATTCAGAAAGCAGAACCTATAGCCTCTACTTCCGATAATATGCCACAAGTATTAGATGCTCCAGATAGTCCTACAATGGATAATGGTCTCTTACCAAGTGGTTTGTTTACATGGGTAAAAGATACTGTTGCCAACAGCACTGTTCTTAGCAAAGTTGCTGAAAAAGCTAAGAACAGTGTTAATTCTATGATAACTACACTTGATCCTCAAATGCGTGAATTTCTTTGTAAGTATTTTATTAACTTTTTTCATTCTTATTTAACATTGCTCTGTTTATGTACTAATCAGCAATTATTAATTTTTGTTTATTATTTTTGCATCATGTAATGATTAATCATTTAAACATTTGAAAACTTCTTAAAAAAGAAATTAATTATAATTATAAATAAATAAATTATTAAATATCTACAGTTTCTTATAAAATCTATAAATAATGCATTAAAATAAATATTAAGGGATATAAAATTACCTTATAAATTAAAGATTCAAAATTTATTTATTAAAAATTTTGTTAATGCATATTCAAAATGTATAAACAAAAATGAATGGAAATAAACACTGTGTCAGGCATGTAAGAATAGCAGTCTAAACTGGTTCACACATGCTGCTCTATTTTTGGATCGGTGCCATTACCCAGTTTTGATTTAAACTTTGGCAATACTTGAGTGTCAGTGTTAAACCTTTATTTGTCAAACAGTCCATTCATGGTGAAACATAGTTAATCTTTTAAATAACTGTCCAAATAATTAACATTCTTATCACTAAGAAAAGTAACTCAATGTTAAGAGTTAAAAAATATTATGTAATATGTAACCTTGATGGAAATATTAACCAGAGCTTGGATTTTTTCATAGGCTATGGAGAATTATCCACCAGTTAAAATCATGCTAGTTAATGCTCACACATATGTTCGTGCACTTCTAGATTTGTATATTTCAGATTCTGGTGGAGACATTGAAATAATTGTAGCTTCGGATAAAGATTCAAAAATAACTCCTATACGGGAAGCTTTTCAGAATGTGTTTGGAAATGCAACTGTTAGGTGAGTATTAATTTCTGATAAAGTAGTGCTTAACTTTTAAATAATTAAAATAAATAATTGCATTTTATCCATAAATAGTGGTACAAACGTTGAGACAACATTCGAAGCTGCTCAACCAGTTGGTTTCGATGCAGGAGTAAAAGCAGCTCAAGAAAGAATAGCTGCTATACGAAAGATTCCAGCAATTCCAGAAGACATTCCAATTATAGCAATAGAAAATTTCTTATTAGAAGTGGGCCAAGGCAAGTGGTATGATTTAGGAGTGATTATGCTGGAGGATGCTAAACAAAATATAAATTTGCAAACATTCACGCAAATGACACCTGTGCCTAGTCAGATTGTTGAAACAGCACAAGAATCAACACCAGAAAATTATTCCAAAGATGGATTGGCTGTAACAATTGGCAGTTTGATGGGTGCAAATTTACAGGTACAATTGTTTTATTAAATTAAAAATAGACAAAAATGTTTTAAAATATCATGATTATTAACATTGAACAAAATATTTTTATTAAAAAAAATAAAAAATAATACAATCTACTTCTTTAATTAACAATCTACTTTGTAAAATAATTCGATTCATATTCTTGTCAAGCTTTAATTTATTGAATGAACTTACATAACATGTAAAAAAATGCTTTTGAAATCGGAAATATTGTAACTAAATTAAAATTATTTAAAAGGTTTAATAATTAGTCAAATAATTAGGACCGGAACTATTATAAACATTTTAATTTATGAAAAAATTATTTTTAATTTGTTTAATTTTTTTCTTACGAATATTGAAAAAAACTAAGTTTTATTTTACTTTTGTACGTTATATAAATATCGCAATTGTTGATTAATATAACTAATTTTGTTTTTTTTAGGTTTCTCATACTGAATGGCATAGTGCATTGACAGGAGTTTCCAGGAAAGATATTATTTTTCTAGCTGCTCAATCACTTGCAGGCATATATAAAAATACAATTAATCCCGTTTAGTAAAAAAAATTTCTTTTTAAAAAAGCATAATTTTGCAAATATTTATACTTTGAGAACAAAATAACATTTTTATAAATAATTTAGAGTAAGACACAACTTTTACTTTAAATAAGTGTAATGAAAAATTTATGTATTTCTAGAATATTTTTTGTAAATCATATGTTATGTGTTTTGACTTTACAAAAGTCAAAAAATCATCGTTAAAAATTTTAAGTTAAATCTACTTTTATGTAAATAATAAAATAGACTAAGGTCAAGTATCTGTCGAAAATAATTATAAAAAATTTATATAAAAATTTTTGAATCTATAAAATTTAGTGTAAGCTTAATTACTTATATATATTGAAAAAAATAAAGATGTATGTTTATTGTAATGTTTTTAGGAATTATAAAAGATTTGTGTATAAAAGAATGTTAAACTTTATATTTAAAAAATTGTTTTCATTATTGTTACCTTAAATATATAGTCTGTCAATGTGCAACGAGTACATAAACATTTTATATCGCTCAGTGCAAGTTTACCTTATTTTTTGTTTAATAAATTAAGTAAATGTTTCTTTAAATAGAAAAAAGTTATTGTTTCACAATCATTAAAATGATTTATTTTATTCAGTCAAATAGAAAGAACTTAACGGGGCAACAAAACAGGATAAACGGTAAAAAATAAAAAAGGAAGTAATTTAAAAAATTACAGAATAACGTTTTAGCGCTGTATATCGACTTTTTCTAAAACAAAAGCCACTGGCAGCTTTTATTGCGATTCATTTTAATTAAATAAATGTATAAAATAGTATTCCCCGTGCTAAAGTAAGAGTTTCTTCTTTTCCTTCATCCCCGCTCTGTAATTACAATTTATTATAGTTGTCCGTGTTTTTGTATTTATAATTTTTATTATCCACGATGTTGCGCGGAGGAACAAAGTTCACATAACGACCGATGGTAGAGACGTATACTGCTCCAGCGATATTAATTGAATTACAATATTTAAATAATTATTTAAATATGATGCGATCATCCATGACGGTTACAGTTTGTCAAGATATGAAGACAAATCTGGTAGACCCTCCTTCAGTCCCTTCCTCTTACGTGTGTCCTGCAAATAATAAAATAACATTTATAATATATATATATATAAATAATAAAATAATACTCTCTATTCCTGTATTCCGCGCTTGTTACTAATCTGAAGAATTCTCGATAAAAACCTTAACAACTTTAATATTTAACAATATGAATAATAAATTAGCTATCTTATAATTAATACATGTGAATTATAGAAGAATTTTTCATATAATCTGTATGTTTCCCTATTCAGGCAAACCAGATTATCACTGGAAAACCGAAACTTAAAAAACAATTTTTCTTTACCACGAATTTAAAAATGATAAGACTATTGATAAGCCATAATCATCAGTTATATCGTGGATGGAATAAAAATTGAATTAAATTAATTACCTGGACGACTTGGTATGGGCGAGTTCCGTTGTCCAGGGGGTCTCCGGGAAGAATCTGCCAATGGTCGAATACGCACTGTGGGAAAGCTTGTCCACCAGTGTTGGAACGTAGATCGGCGGTGAAACCGAACGATTCATTTACGGGAAGGTATGCCTTTACAACGAACATAGGGGTACCAGCCACTTGCTGTTCTTCAAAGACATGTCCACGTCTACGATTGAGCACGCCATAGATACCACCCACAGCAACTTCAGGGCACTATACATAATAAGAAATAAATTTTAATTAGTTTTATTTTAATAACACAGTTTTTTTTAAATTCTTTTTGGATTTTCAAAACTATCAGGTTGTCAACGATAATCACGGTAAATCATAACCCAGTGCTCAAAAGCATTCTCCTCATTTAGATTTGTAATCAAATATATTTAATTATTTTTACTATTATTATTTAATTATAAAATATCGAATTAGTAACTGACTTTAGATAAAACAGAAAGGCACGATTTTAAAGTGATAAAACAATTACATAAATTTTTAAAGAAAATTAAAAAAAAAAGAAAATAAAACCAATAGAAAAGTGTGGAGAAATAAAACTTACCTGAATTTCACAAAGGTAGACAGGTTCCATAAGTCTGGGAGAGGCAGTGAGAAGGCAAGCGTAAAGACAACGTCTCGTTGTGGGAATAATTTGGCCACCGCCTCTGTGGATAGCGTCGGCGTGTAATGTGACGTCGTAAATGTTGAAACGAACACCTCGCAAATTCTCCTCAGAGAGTACACCTTCTTTCGCGGCCCACTGGAATCCAGCAACCACAGAATCCTTGATTTCATTAAGGTACTGTACTCCCTTCGTGCAATCGACAAGAATGTTCGGGCCAGTTCCATCAGGACCGAAGCACCAGATTTTCCTAGCTTCCGTCACATCGTAGTCGTACTTCTCACTCAAATAACGAGCTCGTACTTTGAAGTCGTCTCTTGGGTTCACATCACCCTAAAATTATAAAATAATTATTTATAAAAAATTTTATTTTAATAAGTATTTATACATAAAACAAATTGAATTTTAGTAATTCAAATCAGGTCGAGTTCAAAGCCTCTTTCAAAGTTATTCAGAAGAGGTGTCAGAAATAAATAAGAACAATCATCATTTTAAAAAGTTATAAACTAAAAGAATAATGATTTGAAATTTCAATCTTGATTTCTAAAATAATTAAAAAACAAAAACATACTCTGTCGATATCCTCAGCGAGACCATCGGGCATGGGCTGCGCTTTCATGAAAAGACGATTGTGCTTGTTTGGAGATTTGGAAAGACACATCTGATCAGACTCCTCAGAAACAGTTTCTCTGTATGATACAACAGGGTCTGATTTCTTGATGGGGATACACGCGTGATCTTCTTCAAGATCCTTTAAGCAAATTTCAAGATGCAACTCTCCAGCACCAGCAATGATGTGTTCTCCAGATTCTTCGATAATACATTGGACCATAGGGTCGGATTTGGCTAAACGTTTCAGACCTGTAAAATAAAAAATTTACAATTAGATACTGTATTTTATAATAAATAAATTAAAGGAATTTTTCAAAATCAATCAGGTTGTCAACGATAATCATGGGAAATCATAACCCAGTGCTCAAAAGCGATTTCATCCTCTAAAAAAATGGGAATAATAATATTTCAGTAACTAATAGAATGGAATAATACCTTCTACTAATTTTGGCAAATCGGCAGGATTCTTGGGTTCGACAGCGACACGCACGACAGGGGAGACAGAGAACTTCATGACCTTCATGTTGTGAGCTTCCTTGTAGGTGGTGATGGTACCGGTTTTCACCAAGAACTGATCAACTCCGACAAGACCGCAAATGTTACCTGTTAAAAAATAAATAAATAGATTATATTCTTATAAATACAAGAATCTATAAACTAAATAATTTGTTGAAATTCAGAAAAAATAAATTATTGTCAAACATGTATTTTCTGTACAGGTCTGTGTTTGATCATCACATTAATGGGTCAATCGTGTATCAAATCTTTATGAAAAAATAATTTACCAGACGGAACATCTTCGATGGCTTCAACATAACGTCCCATCATGAGAATTGTACGTTGGATGGCCTTTTCGTACAAATCTTCCTTCTTGCCTGGCTGGAAGTTAGGTCCCATGATACGGGCCTTCATTCCGGTGCATACTTTGCCGGAGAAGACACGTCCAAAAGCGTAGAAACGACCCTTATCGGAAGTTGGTACCATTTTCGAGATGTACATCATAAGAGGACCGTTAGGATCACAATTCTAAAATAAAAAAATTTTTTTTTTTTAGAACGAAAAATTAAATTGTAAAAAATCTTATTGATATGTTTAAACATTCAGTTGGCCGTTCTTGTGTCCTTCAATGATTTTCAGAACAGGTCTGTGAAAGAACAATCATCATAATAATATATTTAAATTTAAATTAGTAATCGGAAAGTAATTAACAGTAACTTCAAAAATTGCATTAATGTAAAATTTTAAAATTTGTTTTACCTTGATACCAACAGCAGCCTCATCATCAAGAGGCCCTTCATAAAGCATTTCCATTCTGTACTTCTGAGCAGTTACTGGAGATGGCAGATGGATGGCAATCATCTGAAGTAAAGCTTCACCAGCTGGCAACCAAGTACGCATAACAACCTGAAAAATTATTTAGTTTATTAGTTATAAAATAAAATGGTATTAAAACTATAAATCTATAATAATAAAAAAATTATTCAGTAACAGTTCGCAACATCTTTCATTATTTTTCAGAAGAGGTGTCAGAAATATTTTAGAACAGTCATCATAATAAGGAATAAGAATAGGATAGAAATATAACTTATCAAAATTATTTAATAAAATTTTTACCTTCAGAAGGGCTTTTCCGTCCTTATCCTTATCCTCGGGTTTAAGAACAATTCCTAATTTCTTTAAGAGACCTTCGCACTCATCTTTCTTGTAGTTCATAATGCAGTCAAAGACCTGTAAAGACAAAAATTATAGTTAATAAAAACTTAAAGTTAAACGTTATATAAAAATAATATTTATAATGAATGTAGCGTCAATGTGTCGTAGCGTATCATTATCGAGCATAAGGATAGAGGCTCAATGACATCGTTTAAACACAGTCACTTTTTTTGATCTTCTTCTGTTAATGCACTGTCATCACTATCATTGTGCGCGAATTAGTTTTCTTCCGAAGAAGAGCACCTTTTCTGCACTACAGAGAGACGCTAATGTGCCAGAAGAATATTGTCAATACTAAATAGAAAGAATTTGTTAATAGGTGTACCTTATAAATAGGGTCCAGGACGTACATACAGAAGGAACGCTTGTTGTCAGATTCCTTTTGCTTGCTCCATTTCTTTGTCTTAGGGTTGAAGAAGGATTCTCCCCACAATCTGTTCATTAGCTTAACAACATCAATGCCAAACTTTTCAGCATACATTTCTGAGAACTGTTTCAGAGTAAAGGCCCATCCATGAAGTCCAGAACCGAAACCAACAGATCCCTTGCTTGGGTCAACCTAATTATTTAAAAATAAACACATTAATATCAAACTGAAATATAGACTATTTAAAATAAATAATTTATAATAAACGTCAGTTGGCCGTTCTTAATCGTCTTTCAAGAATTTTCAGAACAGGTCTGTGATAGAACAATCATCATGCAAACTTAAATGGGAAAATGATTTTCATAATTTTTTTCTTAAAAGGAATAGTTTTGAATTTACTTACACGAACTTCACCCATAGGTCCATCGTCATCAGAATAGGTAGCAATAATAACGTTAACATTTTCAACAATTCGCTGGAAAGTCTGATAGAGATCTTCACTATCCAATTGCAACTCCAACAAAGCACGGTCCATTTTGTTCATGAATAAAACAGGCTTAATACGTTCCGCAATAGCTTGACGCAACACAGTTTCAGTTTGTACACAGACACCTATTAAGAAATAATTATATTTTTAAATTTGTAACTATTTAAGCAACATATATATTTAATTATAAGTATTTTTCAAATCGTCAACTTACCAGAGACACAGTCAACAACAACAAGAGCTCCATCAGTAACACGCAGGGCAGCAGTAACTTCACTGGAGAAGTCAACGTGCCCAGGGGAATCGATAAGATTAATCAAAAAACCTTTCTCTTCTTTATCACGTTGGTCAGGATTGGTAATGAAAATCAAGTCTTTTGCATCAAGTTCAAAGAACATAGAAATGGCCCTGTAAGAAAGGCACATCAATTATGCTACCTAAATATTCTAACAAGATTCTATTCTACGTAGACAGAGCAACTTACGTAGATTTGATGGTAATACAACGCTCTTGTTCATCCTTTCGGGTGTCGGTGAAACGGGTCTCTCCAGCCTTGGCACCAGCAATGATACCAGCTTTAGACACAAGGGAGTCGGTCAGTGTTGACTTTCCATGATCTACGTGCGCAATGACAGACATGTTTCTGATGTTCTTCTTCTTGTCCATCATGGTACGGATCTCGTCTACCGTGAAGTTCACCTGTTAACAGAACAAAGGTCATGGGTCAGTAATAGCTCCATCCAACGTAGGACAAGTCCACTTAAAAAAAGTACGTCATTCCCCAAAGATCAATAGCTCAAACTGCAAAAAAGCACTAAAATACCTCGGAAACCACTCATTTTTCGACAATCGACCGTTTTTCACCACAGCTCTTGGAAACCAAAGCGAAACAGCTTTTAACCTCGATTCGAATGACGCGCAGTGCCTTGTGACCCCCTTGGTGTCCACGTGGTCAGTCCACCTGGCAGTCATTCTCATTGTCGTCCAAAGTTCATCGGGAACTCGCATAATTCCGTTAAAAATACTAGGGGATCTCGACGGCACGCGCCTCCCGATGACACGTTGCGACGTCCGCGGACAGACGGAACTTGGCGTTCTCGGAGACTCGCGACGAGTCATCCCTTACGGAGCAAGAGTCGATACTCGAAAAATCCTCGTGAAAGCGACGCCCCCGACGTGTTCGATTGAAAACTAAAATCACGGACTCCGGTCGCGAGAATTTTCGCGTGCGGAGGGACGGTACAGAGTGCGGACGAGCGTAGTTGCGCAATCCAGGGCAATCGGGCAGTTTTCCGGATTTCCAGGCTCGTTTCGGCCCCCGGAGAAAGAAATACTCGACAGTGCGAGGAGTCCGAGGCTCCCGGTGTCGTTGGGAATAAATATTTGTCGGATTGACTACGTACCATCTTGGATGTTGTCGGATTACGGCAGGCCTGGTTGAAAATATACGTGCGCCAACAATGGCGGACTCCCTGGGAAAGAACGAGCAATAACAGGGATCCTGTGCTGCTGCTGCCGCCGCTGCTGCAGTTGTCGGATCGGAGACGGAGGGAGCAGCAGTCGAGCGCTGCTGGCGGCTCGAGAGAAAGAGAGAGAATCGAGAAGCCGATGCTAGCCGAGTCGAGCTCACTCACGCGATCATCGTGAGGCTGTGGGAGTGTATAGAAGCCACGGTCGTACATACAGGTCTGGAAACTCCGGTGGTGGGGATGATGCTCTTAGTGAAGCCGAGCAAGCTTCTCAAATCTGCCACCTACGTAGGGCGCTACGATCGACTTGTACAGCAGCTACTGTTGTCTATTCGGCAATGATTTGAATTTTTTTATTTTAAATCTTATTATAAACGGGGTGATTTTAGCTTGTCGATTGTTATAATCTGAACGTAAAATAATAAAAA
>UCOL01002110.1:0-28540 GCA_900474335.1 Ormyrus nitidulus
ACATAACTTTTGAAAAATCGAGCGTTAGGCCGAACGGACGCGGCTTCCTTCATATTTTAACATTAGAAAACATATCCCAAAGTGACAGGAAAATCCATTACCCCAAATGTCGTACACTCTCCTTGTAAGAGAAATCAGCAGCGAACGCCGACGATGAATAGCGCGCGGTTAATCATGGCTTTTCTAATATCGATTTCATCGGAACAGGACTTGGTCCAATTTCGTGGACTGCATACGTCGATACATAGACAAGTGCTTCACGAAGGTGCGGAAGGATCAATTCAACTCGGCAGTCGAGCCGCCGATCGCATCGGTTCACCAGATGTGTTCGGTCTCCGACTATCAAGCAGGTGAGATATTCGACGATACTTCGCGCTTGTTTCTTACAGCCCCGATTGATTTAATGCGAATTCAATGAGTTCAATAGCGCCATTGTGAAATGGAAATGGGAGGCGGCAAAAGTTGCGAAATCCCCCCGTACAAAATGGTATGCAATATAATTGTTTAGTTCTATTGTAACGTCAGTCAGGGTCTTGTGTCATAACGAAAGTCCAGTAACTTCTGAAAAAATCAGCACTTTTCGCTCCCAAAAACAAGGCCTCCAAGGCGGAGAGCCCGCAGCTTTTGCAGCCCCCCCCCCCCCCCCCCATCAGGCAGGAATATCAACTCGAACATAAAGAGGAACCTCCCGCCCTTTTACGCTTGCAGAGTACCTGCAGTACGCGGGCTGCATAAAGGCGACGGTCATCGAGCCGGAACACTGCGGCGGCCATTATTCGGTACTCGTTAGCGAGGTATCGCAGGAGAGCGTGCGCAAGGCGAATCTCTGCTGGTAAGTATTCCCCCCCCCCTTTTTCCGCGGGCAAAACTTCCTTCTCTCTTCGCGCGCGCGCTCGAGAGATGCGCTTTTAATTGACGAGCGGGCGAGCGACGAGCCGGCGTTCGACGTTATACCCGCTTTAATTACCGCGCGGCTAATTGCCTTCATAACGCTTCGGAAGCTGCCGGGGCGTTATTATTGCTCCTTTTTATTTCTTCTCTATTTCGAGTGTTTGTCGGAGGACTCGGAGGCGAAAGAGACGCCGGGCGCGGTTAATTATTAAGAAGCTTGCCGGCTTCTCGCGCGGAGTTTCTTCGGGGCGCAGTTCGCTTATCTCTCTGGGCGGCTGAGAAAATCAAGAGAGTTTAATCGACAAGTCGAAGGGAAGATGATTATTTTACGTTAACTCGATCTGACCTGTAGATATATTTTATGTTTTTTTAGTACGCGGTCATATAAATTTTAAATAAATGATTTACGAGAATTTTGAGGGGATTGCTATTTTATAGGTGTATAAATAAAATGTTCAGTTTCCGAGCACTGCGTATATAAATTTTATGAGAAAGCACTTACTTTACAGGGCTTTTAGACCCCAATTTCGTTAAATTTTACTTATTAATGTTTTTATTGATTAATCAATTACTCTATAATATATGCTTTTATGAAGTGCGTCGACAGATATAATTTAATTTAAGGAGCCTTAAATTATTGCATCGTAAAATTAGTTAAAACTTTATTCTTCCACGAATTACGCACAATTTTTTCAAAAAAAAAGAAAAAAAAAACTATTTCCTATTCAACACAATTTCAATTCATTCACGATCGACTCAATCTCGAAACAACAATGCACAACAACTCTTAAATCCAACTAAATTATGTATTTAGGGCAAATCAAAGAAATTCTCGCCCGTAATAAAGGTTTGTCAGATCTTTTTTTTTTATTCTCGAGAACGAGAAAATGGAGCGATTTCGTGTCGGGAATGCTTTTTTAAATAGACCGTCAATAAATAAAGAATAAAAAAAAACTCTATTTCAGCGCTTATCACAACTTCCGTTCGTGCGTCATAACGAAAACGAGGCTGAGGTGCGACGGCAATCAACCAGAAGGGATCGCCGCGAAATTCTCCCGGCAGGTGCTAGACAAAGCTTTCCGCTTTCTTCAAGACCAGTGCCTTAATTACATGTAAGTACATATCGTATTGCTCATTGTACATTGTATGCATGCAGGTATCTCGTAAAACGTTTACTGCTGTACGAGCAAAAATTCACTCGTCGTTAATGAAACTATGTAGTATAAAATTCATCGCAATATTGTTTCTCCCTATCTTCAATCTTCTATATGAAATTATTTCCTTGCTCATCGAGTCTTAACGTTCACCATCTCCCTATAATATTATTCCCTGCGAATCAGCCCAGCAGTACGAACAATATTGAATCGAAATAGCTCGAACGAAGCATATTAACCGAAAATGTCCAGCGATTCATGTTTCTGAGCCACCGACCCCTCAACGGCGCCGTAACAAACTATTCCGCCGCAAACGTCCCGCCGCGCAAAGGCAAACGGCCCGAAAAAAGAGCAAATAGCCCCGCGGCGGGGCTCGAGAGCGTTAACTCCTCGGAGCGTAATAAAGAGGGATCGTTTCACCAGTGGGGGACTTTACAGCTAGCCGTAAAGTAGCTTCGAAAAGCGCACGTAATAGCACACGCCTTCCTTGCAGCCCCGACGCGGGCAAGTGCGCGGCCATGATGGCCGGCGGCAATCAGTCCGGCAGGCTCGGCGAGGGGCGCAGCGTCACCCTCGAGGCGCCCGGCCGCGGCGGCGGCGGCGGCAGCAGCAGCAGCAGCAACCCCAGGAAGTCGCAGCTGCTCGACGTCTACCGGGGCAAGGCCAGCGACGTCTACGACACGGTCACCAACACCGTACAGTCGACGCTGTTCGAGGCCGCCGGCAGAGGACCCGTCAGCTTTACGACGAGTTAGTATACGTGCTATACTTTTTTTTTAAAAAAAGCGACGAGCTTGAAAGTGAAGGCAAACTATAAATTCGTGACACGGTTGGCTGAGCCTGATCACGTGGCAGTGTGTTAATTTGAAAAAAAAGGCTCAGTCGTTTTGCATTCGTTTTACTATTGTTGTGAATCAAATAATTTATTTATTATAAATGAAATTTAATAGTATTATTTTCGTATAATTTAATTTAATTTTTAGAAACAAAATAATGATTTAGAATTAACGCGCTTAACGAGCCCTAATTATTGCAAACAATCCATAATTGCTATAGCATTCTTTCATTCGAGCGACGAAGTTAAAAACGCCAATTCAAAGCTCATTCGGATCCGATCGGCTTCCGCGAGAACAAACAAGTCCCCCGCTAAAAGCCTCCTCTGACCGCTTCCAGATTTCGACTCCCGAACGAGCGTCGGCTCGCAGTCGGCGTCTGCGGCGGCGGTGACGTCCGGGCCGCCCGCGCTGAGCACGCAGCCCCGCCAAACCGCCAAGTCCGGTAAGGTCAATGACGAGAGACCGGAAGACGCGGGGAGCACCAGCCGGAAAGCGGAACCCACGCATTACAGCACCATTGTCGAAAATTCCGGTACGTATATACGCGCAGATCGGCGAGAGAGCACGACGTGTTCCATCTGCGGGGGGGAGAAAAGAATAGAGGCGCCGGTTTGTGTGTTTGTATGTGTACAGCTTTGATGGCTTTCAGTTCCGATCGTGACGCAGCGGCCGTCCAGCTACGGGAGGGGCATCTCGTGGACCCTGCCGTCCAGCACTCCCTCCACCTCGGAGATACCCGACTGGGCGACCAACACCTGGCTCACGCATAGTCAGGTATGATGTTGTTTTAGCGAGACATTTTTTCGATCGGAGTCTGAATTAATTTTCTAAAGTATCAGTCGAGTATGGAAATTAAACGTTTATTTTTAGCACACTTTCTCGAAGTAAAACTTTATTCGTCCGTCAAAGTAGAATTCCAGCACGTAAAATCACTCCGTCGACATTACTTCTGAGCTGCAGAAAGAAAAAAAGAGCGAAAGTCCTGTCACATCGCACATAAAAAGTGCGCAGCGTGAAATTATTATTCCCCCGCATACCGCCGCGCCTCGTACTTTTTATCCGAACCGATAAAAAAATCAGTGGCGGCCCTAAAACCCCGTGTAAAACTCGGCCCTTTACAACCGCCGGCCCAGCAGCCGAGAAAAATCAGGCGATAAAATTTCTATATGCCAATAAAACATCCAGATCCGTAAAAAAAAAAAAACAATAATAAAAATGTCGCTCGCTCGAGCGCGCCGCCTGCGAACGAGTGAAATAAAACCGCCAGCTCCTTTCCTCTTTCTGCCTCCACAGGATCTGACGACGGAAGAAATCTATCCGGCCGCCGGAAGCTTCGGCGGAAACAACATCGACGAGCCCAATCAGCAGGGCCTCTCGAGGAACTCGCAATCCGGGAGCGCCGCCGACCCCGTCGCCCTCTTGTACGTTCTTCTGCTCTGCGCCGCCGATGCTTTTCTGCAACGCTGACGTTTACAGGCTGACTCTCGGATCGTTCTCTGAGGATGAAAGAAAACGAGCGCCGCGAGCTTCGACGAGATATTATTGTCATATTTCTATATATATATATATATATATATCGGTCGTTTTTTCAATGTATAGTCTATCTGCATGTGGGGGGGAGTAGATTTTCCG
Organism: Ormyrus nitidulus; assembly: GCA_900474335.1. NCBI lineage: Eukaryota > Metazoa > Arthropoda > Insecta > Hymenoptera > Ormyridae > Ormyrus > Ormyrus nitidulus. The sequence continues at coordinate 4,514 of UCOL01002110.1, forward strand.
AGGAGTAGAGAAAAAAGGTGGCCTTAAAACGAGCAACTGGAGTACTACACGCGTAGCGAGAAGTTTCGTAGGCGAAGTTTGGTTAATGGACTGGTCGGAGCGTAATACCGTCCGACTCAATTATTATTGGCTAAATGACAAACTATCTCTAATTTACTTTGAAAACTGCTATTGATCCATATTCAAAGTTCGTTTGTGCGTACAGCCGAGTTAACATACGTTTTAATTTTATTACAACTGCCTGTTTGTTTTAGAATTTGTTTTTTTTTTAACAGAGTTTTTGTTACAGAGGCTTGAAACATATTGTACGTTACAGAAGATAGCAAATGATTTGTATTCGCAGCATTAATGTACTACTTATTATTAATGTAATATATTTAAATAAAAATACATGAATTACAACTAAATATCCTACATTATTCAATCAATCAATCAATATCATTATTCAGTCGAATCATTTGTAAATTAACAAAATTCGCGAAAAACTTCACGATTACACAGCCATTTACAATTTAAACACAAGATTAACCTTCGCAAAAAATCCAAGTGGAATTTTACAAAATCAATCCACTCGAGTTGACCGCTAATCTACGCAGATATCGCCAATCGCGCGCCGCCTGCAGCAATCAGTCAGCCGAACGTCGTCGCCCCGCGCAGACAGAAGCAGCAGCAGCAGCGGCGCCTTCCATTCAGCTCGGAGACAGAGTCTTCGGTACAAGGCACATAATTCGACACCCATCTGCGAGCGACGTGTATATATATCCTGCTAATCGAAGGTAAGCTGTTGGAAAAGCGTCGGGAGCTCTCGCCTCTCTCGGACTCGTGTGAACCAGGCGGAATTCGCGCTGCGTTGTTTGCCGCTTTGCAGTCGAAGCCGTTACCGAGGCGAGAATTCGCCGGTAGGCATCGACAATATTTGATCTCGGAGGTATATATATATAGAGTGCTGCTTTGCTTGCGTGCCGCTCAGCTATATACTGGCGGAGTAGGCTTATAGAGTTCCGCTCAAAGATGCCCCCACTTTTCGCTCTTCTTCGGCCTGCCGTTTCTGCAGCCTGCTTCGGTAAATGTGTAGCTCGCAAATTGGAGGAGAAATTTCGTTTTCTCCGCCTGCTTTGAATTCTGAACTAACGACGGCTTGTAAGGTTCGGAGTTAGACGTTGTAAGCTGCGTAACAGGCAGGCGAGGTGAAACGGGAGAGATTCGATAACGTAATTAATTATCCGCCTCGTATTATCTATTAGCGCCGTTAGAAAGCAGTTTCGGTTAAAGAGCATTTCGGAGATGGTTGGCGGAGAGGATTAGGAACGACCGCAGACTATTAATTGATCTTAGGAATTTCAATCCGAGAATTATTGATTTCCTGCTTAACGGTTATATATGCCGTACGATTGTACTCTCCTGCCTCGAAATAGGTCTTGGTTCTCGAGCGTTTATTTTCATTTCGAGCTTTCAATTTTAAGGGGCAGGAGGATATCTGTACCGGACGTGACTTCAATTTAATCGCTTGTTTTCAATTTTATTGAATTAAAATTATTTATTGATTTTCATGTAAATTTGTAAATAGCGTTTACATTTTTTCTTAAAAATGTTTAAAATCAAGCGAAATATTGAATCGTAAGCTGCTTATTTTTACTTTCCACTATAGAAGTACCGCATCAGTTTATAAAAAAAAAAAAAAAAAAACGCCTACTTCCCGTTCGTAAAATTGTTCATATTATTCGCCAAACCAAAAGCCATCCAATTTCACGAGCGATTTAAGGAGAGCGCATTAACATGCTCCATTTTTCAGGAGCCCGGCAGTAAGCGTCATATAAAACGCGGAGCGCGACGCGGCGGCCCGAGAGAGAGGAGCCCCGGTAATTGTCCGTAACGGATTTACTTTCGGCTTTGAGTGGCTCATCCGCGATTATTTCCGCGGGGGCATTAAGCTACAAGCTGTAGGCTCTCTGCAATAATAGTAACGCGACACGGCGGCTTTACTCCGGGACTAAACAAACGTTCGAACTGGATTAGTCCGAGTCCTCGGATGTTCTTCGGATTGACCGCCGACTGCAGGGCTCCATCCGTCGGATCCCGCAAAATTACTCACGGACCGACGCCACGATTCTCGCGCCGAATAGCGTTAGTTTCGGTAATCGGATGATACAGTGGGGATCGAAAGTTGGCGAGGAGAGGTCCGTTTTTTTTGACGTCAATTTATATAGGCTTGTTGTCATGTTTGAAATTTTATCTTTTTACTTTTTTAGTATACTTATTTGATTTGAGAAAGTTGGAGATATTTTTGTCTAGAGCCAATATATCGTGAATTTCACGATATATTGAAAAGTCATTGAAAAGTAATTTAGAGAAGCTAAATTACTGAAGTTTTGAACAATTCAATTTGCAGAAAACACCTCTTATTTCGGTGCGCAACTTTAAAACTATCTTAATTAATGAATTTGCTAAATCAGCTGTATCCACTTATTCTTCCCAACTAATTTTCATAACGAAGTTTCGCAAAGGCCCCAAATTTCTTCTACAAACCGTACAATGCACATCTCTGCCGCGCGATTGTTTTTAAAGAACGGATTAACAAAAGTATTTACAGTGCTAAATCGTGTTCCGTCTCGTCTGTGTCAATATTTTACGTTTACGATCAAGTTCTCTATTTGCTAGAACGGCTCTAATGCGCTTGATACTCGGGTATAACGAAGCAATTACCCGAACTCTCATGACGGATATATCGAAGGTAAGGTATTTCGCTACAGTTGGCAAAGGATTAGTTTTCGGATCATAATTGAGTTCGCAGTTCGTGCAAAAATATTGCCTAATGTTCGTCTCATGGAAAATATCTACCAGTGAGAAAAATATCTAATTAAAAATTAATACATCTTCTATTAATCAAAGAAAAAACTTATTGATTTTTTGTAAGATTTGTATTATTTCTTATGTACATAAATAATTATCTTATCGTTTACATCTAAATTTACTACAAGTTTTTTTTTAATTTATTATAAATTATTTAAATTGAAATACTAAAATTCTTAATAAATCGAGTTTGTCCTTCGACTAATAGGGGATACACTAACTTTTAGCGGGACATTTTGCTCCGCTTACGCTGTACGCAGTGTTTTTTAAAAACAAGAAAAAAGGCAATAAAATTCACCGAAGATGAAGCAAACAATCACACTGATAACACAGTGATATAATACTCAACTTATCGCGAGAAATGGCTTTAAATAAAATCTGCATTACGTCACCCCTCGCAATCATGCACTGATTTCCATAAAAATCCGCGATAAACACTAGCCGTCAGCTTCGAAACTGCCCCGTCACGCTTGATATCGTTACCGGTATAGCGTAGCCGACTTAAAAAAATAAACGTTTTCCTCTCCGTCCAGGATGGCGACCCGATGGGGCATCTGCGGCGCGGGCAAGATCTCGCACGACTTCTGCGCGGCCCTCGGAACCCTGCCGAGAGCGGAGCACGAGATCGTCGCAGTCGCCGCTCAGGATTTGCAGCGGGCCAAGGATTTCGCCAAGCTACACGGCGCGGGCACCGCCTACGGGAGCTACCAGGAGCTCGCCAATGACAAGAATGTCGGTAAGTATTCCGATCCCCTCTGTCTGCGTTTATCTGGGGGGCGAGGAATTTACGAGGCAGAAGACAGTAGGCCCCCGCGTTGGAAGATAGAAAAATCTGATTGTTTTGAAATAATTGTTAAAAAATACTATATGCAAGTCGCCAGTTAATTATATTTACTCCTAAAGGACTAAAAATAAATTTTTCAGCTAATAAGAAAATCGTTTTGTTTATCGAAGGAAAAAATCATTCGAACTCAAAATCAGCCCCAGTTGAAAAACGAAAATTCCGACCCGACTTCAGCTTCCTACCCCGAATAAAGCGAAAGTCTCCTTTCCTCAGAGGTGGTATACATCGGCACGTTGAACCTGTCTCACCTGGAGCTCGGCAAGATGATGCTGAGCGCGGGCAAGCACGTACTGTGCGAGAAGCCGCTGACGATGAATCTCAAGCAGACGAGGGAGCTGATCGAGCACGCCGAGAGGAAGGGTCTCTTCCTCATGGAGGCTATATGGAGCAGGTGCTTCCCCGCTTACGACACCCTCAGGCAAGAGCTCGCCAAGGGAACCATCGGCGAGGTCAAGCAAGTCACGACGTCCTTCGGGTTCAAGCTCGACGACGTCGCCCGTCTCTGGTGAGATTTATGGTTGCCATCCTGCAACGGAAGTTTAAAGGGGGGGGGGGGGGGGAGCTTTTTTTATCAGTGGACTATTTAATTGGGAATTCGGGTTTGGATAAGAAATTGATGTAACTAGGAGAGTGAAGGATTGCTGTATTGTGATCTCGAGTAGTTAAATAATTTAAAGTTGGTTTGAAAAAAAAAGTGGGAACTTAAATTTTATCATTTAAAAAATAGTATGGGTTTAAGATAAATATCAAACATCGAAATAATCAATACTACTTTTCCACCAGTCAAAAGAATCTTGGCGGCGGTACAATCTTAGATCTGGGCGTCTACACCATCCAGTTCGCCAGTCTGATCTACGATCACGAGAAGCCGAAGGAGATCAAAGCTGTTGGTCACTTAAACAACGACGGAGTTGACGTCTCCATGTCCGCCTCGTTACTGTACTCCAAGAACCGCACGGCGACGATCCACACCCAGGGTCTGGTCGACCTGCCCAACACTGGCTACGTCATCGGCACAAAGGGCACCATCGTCCTGCCCAACTTCTGGTGCCCGACCAAAATCATCCTTCCCAGCGGCGAGCAAGAGGTGCCTCTGCCGCAGTCCAAGCTCAAGTGCAACTTCGTTAACAGCCTGGGCCTCCGGTACGAGGCTATGGAGGTACGAGAGTGTCTTAAGAAAGGTGAGTGACTTGGGATGGAAATTAAAACGTTTTTTTGTTGGAAGGGCTTGGAGGCAGCCCGGAGTTTCGTTTCAGGGATGCTCGTAAATATGTAGATTTTTCGGAAATTGATTTTCATTTTTCTGTGCACCAAAGTGATAATTTAATTTATAAAATTTATGCTGAATTTTTATACAAGCTCTTAATATCTGAAACTTTTTAACCTTTTGCCTCTCATGCAAGAGTATAAAATAAGATTATCCGAACTTTTTTTTTAATAATCATTTGAAATAAAGAAAGATTAAAAAACTAAAAATATTAGAGCAGAAAACTATATTAGAGCAGAATGAATTAAAGTTTTCTCGTCAGCCTCCCGAAGCGATCAAGAAGCTAACGTCTCTCTGAATTTTGCAGGTCTGAAGGAAAGTCCAAAAGTGACTCACGCCCACTCGCTGCATATCGCGGAAATCGAAGACGAATTGCGCCGGCAAGTCGGAGTCGTCTACGACGCGGACAAATGAAGGCCCGCTGATCGATCGACTCTCGCGAGTGGTTACATTGTAAATGAAACTCGCCTCGGGGGCAATTTGCGACACACGAGTATGCCTTTATTGTAATGAACATCCGGAGATATATTAAATTATATTATATACTATGGATAACAACATCGCTCTTAATACAAATGCTTAAACACTCAATACAAATTACACCATTTTCGTTTGTTTTTTTAATAATCCATTTGATGCCGCACTCTGTTTTTTTTTTTCGCCACTTCTTCGTGGCTCCGCTGCATTCGAAGTTTGCTTGGTGTCGTCTCTCGCGAAGCTCAAAATCGTTCAGGCGGTTCGATTCTCTCGTTTGGCCTTCGACGTCTCATAACATCTTATTTTTTAACATCCAATTCTGGGTTTAACATTTCTCTCTGAAACATAAGAAATTCGGCGGCTAAGGCGGGAAATTTGACGAGGGGAAGAGGTCAGGTTGATCGAACTTACGACGCTGAGGAGCGCGCAGCACTTCCTGGCCCGGCTGTCCTTGGCGAGATGCTGCCTAATGTACCTGAAGTAAATGTACTCGAGGAGAAGGAGTATCGAGGCGATGAGGATCCCGACCATCAGCATTAAGAAAGCACTTAAGAATTGCTCGAGCGCGAGCGGGTCGCTGCTCTTTTGCACCTCTTTGTCGGGCCTGCAGGTGCCCGTCATCCAGTACCTCCGCAGCCTCTCGATTTCACCTGAGGACAGAGCGTTTCGCAAAGCAATTTATTTCCTCGCTCCGCAACGAAACGCTACGGTTACGTTATCAATAAAAGATAAACGCGGGAAGGCTAAAGTTAAATTGCGTGAGATTGCATTAAAATTCTTAAATGTAATGCACTTCTGCATTTGTTATAGTGTCTAAAAATAACATTTTAGTAAATTCTGTGATCTGTAATTTTAGTCGTGCTCACTACTTTTTCAGTAAAATATTTAATTCTAAAATTGACAAAACGAAAATACCTTAATAATTAGATATTCTAAGTAAATAATGAACCTGCTTACCGTTATCTATGTAATCGAGCAGACGTTGGTTAAACATCTTTAGGAATCTTGAATTGCGAGGGAAGGCTAATCCGTATCCCGTCATTGCGTACCACGAGCCGACCGTTAACAAACGGCAGTCCTCGTCCTGGGTCACCAAATAATCCAGCACCGTGCCGTCGTAAATGAAAGCGTCCAAATCCCTAAAAAACACACCAGTTATTTAGTGTATTTACTCGGGCCTCTATTTTTCTGCGTTAGCCGACGGAGCGGTATCATTTTTATACGTTATTACGGGCTCGGCGCAGAGCAGTACGGGGCAAGACTGTTTTTACGAGGTAAGGGATTTGAAAGGGGACATTAGTCCACTTGATGTCCTCTGTGTTGCGAGGGACTCTAAAGGAATTCTTGAAAAAGTCGTGCAAGTGGCAGGTACAGTTATTCAGCGTAGCCGCGGTATTTACGGCCTTGAATTCCGTTAATTAAACTTTGTTTTTAATTAAATTGAAATGTAGTTCGAATGGAAAAATTTGAAAAATTCAATCAATACGTTGTTAATCAATGTAATTCTGTTACGCGGGTAGCGATGCCTTTTGAGGTAAAATTAAAAAGAAATGAAAATAAAGTATTGAAAAGTTTTAATTAAGAACGAGCATCATACAAGAAAAAACAGAAAGGGATCTTTTTCCAGCTTTTGGTAATATTAGTTCAAGAAATCTGCCAGGAGTTGTGTAACTACGTGGCGAGGATTCGAGAAAGATAACATCTTTCTTCCTTTATTTTCTTTTAATTTTGAATTACTTGTTAGTTCAATAAATTTTTCGGCAAGCGACAACAGATTTTTCGAATGTTATTTTTATTCGAAAGAAATATCGATAAAGTATTGTCGATTCAAAGAAAATATTTACGTTTTAGCGAAGAGCAAGTTAAATTTACAATGCCGAGAAATATCAATCAAAACAGTTATTATGCATTTCACGAGCAGTTATATTTGTTCACGTATACTTTGTAAAAATAATATATTTTACTTTTTTTCCATTTGACGCAAATAGAGTTATATCTCGCTTATCCAAGGGTCCATGAACTAGAATAAACGCGCCTGCTTTCCTGTCAATTTAATCTCCTCGAAAACTTGTTTCTCCACAATTTTCCAGTCCGCTAACTTTCGCTTTAAATTCAAAATGCCGAATAGCTCGCATTTCGCGAATCAAAAACTCTGAGTTTTAACTCTTCGTTCCGAAACAAAGTGAACCAGACATTATTACGGTATACTACATAAATCCTCATTCCCCCGGCCACCATAAACCCCCTTTAAATTTCCAAGTCGCTCCTCGCTCAACGTTTTAAAGTCCCCTGCTTTTTCTCGACAAATTATTAACTACCAAATTCCCCGAACCGAGCCGAGTTCGCGCTCGTTCCTAATTAAAAGCCCAGCAGCATCGGCACCGCGCGGCTCGGCTAAAAAGGCTCTCACCCGTTGATGACGGACTCGATGCCGTCGGCGACGCTGTTCTTGTTGTAGTTGCGCATGTAGGCGTACATCTCCTTGAAGTACTTGGACAGGGTGCGGTCGGTGTGCGTCCAGGGGACGGTGCCGAACTTGATCATCGGCTTGTGGGAGGTGGGCCTGGCCAGCCGGTGATCGTCCACCCCGCTGAAGTCGAAGAACTCCTCCCGCGTGATCATGAAAGCGGCGAGGTTGGCCGTGTAGATGGCCAGGAAGACCACCGCGAACATCGCCCACACGTTCGTCATGAATCTGAAAGCAGGGCCGGGGAGAGAGGCGAACGCGTGTTTGACGTTAGAATTTTTTCGACTCGGCTGCTTCGAATGAATATATTGTGCATTTTAGCTTTTCTTGGCGCTGGTAGATACGAGAGTTTTTACTAGGGTGCAATAATAATATTGCTTTTCCTGCATTTTTCGAAATATCATTTTGTATGTGTACCCGTATTGTTAGGTTTACTAACAAGGAACCTTTACGAGGTGTTCGCCTCCGATTTTCTTGAAACTGAAATATAATGTAGAATATCGAAAAATAAAACACGTATTTTTTTTACCGGACTAAAAACAGTTTTAAGGGGTAAATATAACCCCTGAAGTTCACCCCTGACACTCATTTTTGTTTAATACTTCAAAAACAAATTTGAATATTACCATAATTCCAAAGCCAAATCGTTTGTCCTAAGGAAGCACATCTATGAGCATTATTTTTACTTTGAAGGGTTGCATCCCCTAATTTCTGTATTGGAAACTTGTTGAAAAATTCGATTTTTTCTTTTATAAAAATTAAAGGATGCAACCCCTCAAGATAAAAATAATGTTCATAAATGCGTATATTTCAGTTTCAAGAAAATCGGAAACACACACCTCGTAAAGATTCCTTGTAAATTTGCCGTACGTTATAATTAACCGAAATTCATTACCGAATTTCCTATGTAATTTCGTAATGTAAATTATCAAGCACGAACCGCAAGCTCCGCTCCCCAATTGCGATATACTAATTTCGTCAAGTATATAAGCTCATTAAAAATTCACAATTGCAAACGCACAATAGAATATATAAAGCCACAAGAGCACGCGATAATTGATGGCTTCATTCGCGGCTCGACCCCAAAATAAAATCTGCAGCGTCGCGCGTTATCGCGAAATTTGACATTAAAAATGTAACGCAAGAACATCCGAAACAGGTGGCCCATAATCGTTCGAGCTCGAGTCAAAGGCCGAGAAGCCGAGCGCCGCCGCTTTCTTTCTCAAATAATTTCAGTTGATCTTTCAGCTTTACTTTAGGACATTGTACATCGCCTAATAAGTTGACTGAACAAATTTGACTTTCTAATTGGAGCCGGACTCGCGGCGACGTACAGCTCGGAAGCTCGGAAATCCCGGAGGATCTCGCCGCAGTTCCGATTTAGGGTCACTGATAATTTCCGCCCCCCCTAGATAAAGCTTACACCGGGCTTTTGTGCCTTGGTGCAGTCAAATTTTCATTTACAAGAGCAAACGTTTTGTTAGCGCGACCAAACAAAGGACTCGCCCATTAAATTGATTACTTTTCAAAAAGTTTTCCAATCTACCGTTCTCGAAATTTAGTCAAACATTCGTGCTTTCAACCCGATCGGCGAACCGTTTAACGCTTTAAATGAAAGACCAATATACATATATATACGATTCAAATTCGAGGGCAGCGGCTTGCGAGCTTTTTGGAAAGTAATCAATGCAACGTGCAGCGTCCTCGAAATTTGCGAAAACGCCAAGAACGGCTGGCAGGCTCGAAAAGCAGGTCGCCCGGCGCACAGCTGCCGACGCAAAAGAGCCCCTCCGACGAGTGTCGGCGCGTTTGCATAATACGCATAGTAGGAGGGCCATACCTCGCCGTAAATCCTCGGGGCGAGTCAACGTGAACGGCTGCCTGGAAGAGCACCGCCCAGACCAGCCAGTAGACGCGGCAGAGGGAGAAGCGGTACCTCGTCGGCGCTGTGGGTGCCGCCGCCGCCGCCGCCGCCGCCGCTGCTCTCCTCCTGCGGAGTTGCTGGTGCTGCTGCTGCTGCTGCTGGTGTCGTAGCCTGCGCTCCTGCTGCTGCTGCTGCTGCTGGTGTCGCAGCCTGCGCTCCTGCTGCTGCAGGGTCTGCAAATTAATCTTCGTTCTCAAGCCTGCGACGATCGAGCCTCGCGATTTATAGAGGGGCCTTTGATTTATCCTCCGCCCGGCGGGGGAGGTTTTATTCCCGTTCCAGGAGAGGCCGGTATTGTCACCGCGGACTAATTAAAGGCCGACGGTTTTACGGCCTTTGTGCGGAAGCGCAGGAAAGTTCACTGGCTGCGCTTCATTATTTGCTCGGGTTTTCAGATTTAGGAGGGCTCGGCTGCGGAAGGGACGCTCTGCATGCGACCGAAATTTTCGCCCGATATAGTGTTTATTCGCCGCGCTTTTTACGAATGCTTATGAAAAAACGTTGATTGGGGGGAAGTTATATACTTAGAATTCGCGCGGATCGATCGAAAAAGTTTCCATTATTCTGGATGCCAGTTTTACATAATAACGCTAATTTAAAGTCAGATTTGCCGTTTTAAATTGAAATTTTTCCGCACAGCGAACGCGCTCTCGATATCGGCCCGTATCGAATATCGCCATTTGAATTTTAGATATCAGAGCTGAATGCGAGGCGCAAAGGGACTCGGGGAGAAAATTTGTTTCAGCTACTTATCCCGCCGCACACGGCGAGATCAATTCGCGCATAGAAATCTTCCGTTATAAGATTCCTCTCCGTCTGTCTGTAAACAAGGAATGCTGTATCGTTCACATTCTTATTCTTATTTATATTGGCTTACAATTCGCTGGGCTCGGGGAATCTGTTTTATTGAATTCTGATAAGAACCCCTTTTTTCTTCCTTCGACGATATATATTTCTGCAAAATGGAGTTTGAAACTTTGTCGAGATAAGAATCCACTTTTCGCGAGGATTTTTAAAACGCTTAAACTTCGCCCGGATTGAAAATAAACTTTTATTATACGTTTGTTCTACGGCAGGGGTAACTTTTCTACATCGGAATTCCGGGGGAATTTCATCCGGCAAAGCAACGATTTCTCTAAACATTCGAGCGATTAATTAATTTTTAAACTCTCGCGTTCGCTCGGCGAAAAGCTCCTTTGCTGCAAGCTTATAATAAACAATTCAAGACACTCAAACGCTCTAGAACATTCCACTAAGGCGGGCGCTAAATATGCAAAAACTGGAGCGCAGTGCAAACAATAAGCCGCGGGGCGAGAAACTTTACCTCAAGATATCCGGCCAGCCCCTGAAAGATCCGGTGAACAAACGTGCAGCCTTAAAAAAGAGAAAGCCACCCCCCGCCCCCCCCGGCGGGGACACACTCGAAAGGGCCGCTTAGCTCGGCTCGCGGTGCCTCGGCGGCGCTTCGAGTTGTTTAATGGCGCGCTAAGCTACGAGCGAAATAAACGCAGCCGGGCGGACATTAAATCGCGAGAAGAATCAGGCTTCTCGGGCAATGTAGGTCGAGCCGCGCGCCGGGAATTCGAATTGGAGAGGGCTGCGTTTATTGGCAAGGATTTATGATGTGTGTCGAGGCGTTTTTTATGCCGGAGTGAGCCCAAGCAAATGAACGGCATACTCGAGAATGAAAATCATGCAAAGATTTGCTCTTGAGGTTGGAAGTCTTTGGGGTTTGTGAAGTGGTGGTTTGAACGAGAACGGTTTCGCGGAAGCAATGTTATACGTTTGATTACAGCGAATGAATTAAAAGCTTTTACGTATCATAAAGATCGCTGAATTCGTTGAATAAAATTATAACGATTGTAAATATATTTGAATTTAACGTAAACATTTAATGCTTTGGTAAATTGCGAAAGCATCGATTGAAAATTTTGACATTTTAATGAATAAACAGCATTCAATTTCGAGCAGATTTACTTTTCAACAAAGATTATGAAAATAAATTTTTACTCGGTTTTCAGTGAATACATTAAATAGCTACTTGATAAATTAAATTTTTAATAAACTTGTACACAAAAATATCTTTCGCAAAGTAACTCATTTCTACAAAATTCTTAGGGTTCGCACACCAATTTAAAGGTCGAAAGCAAGTATACACTTTTCGGGCGGAAGCCTCTCGGCGAGTGTTAAAAAAAAATTACCAGCCTTAAATAGTGCAAAAAAATTAATAGAACGAGACACAGAAACATAAACGAGAAACACAGAGACAAAAAGACAGTTCGGGGTATATGTATATAAAAAAGGAAAGGAAACAAAAGAGAAGAGAAGAGAATGCGGAATGAAAAGATACCGGCTTTCGGCTCGAGCCCGTGAGATATTCGGTAATGCCGAAACCAGTTGGCGAGAGCCACTCGAAGAGGAAAATCATGAAGGTAGCCGAGTGTATAGCCACAAAGCCAACGAGCATCCACGAAGCTGTGTCGAACGGCTCTGAAAAGACAAACAGTTACGAGACGCCGCTGTGTTACATGACTCGGACAGACTTCGACTCAGCCCCCCCTCCCCCACCCCATAACCTCTAAGTGCGCTAAATGCATATTACTCGATCCTTTTATTTGACAGTTTAATCAGCGCCCCGTTCCTCGAGCTCGCGCGGAAATTTGCGAAGAATTCAGCCCCCACCCGAGTTCGCAGTCGCGGAACTTTACCTCCCCCCCACCCCCGCCTGCGGGGGGAGGAGACTTTACTTTTGAGTCGTTCGCTCTCCTTTCGACGAGAAAATTCTCCGAGTTTCACTGCGTTCGACGCTGCAGCGATCGTCGACGCGGAAGAGGCCGCCGAGCTCCGCGATAACGAGGAATTAAAGGTTTTGACATTGTTTTCGAAAGAGTGCCTCGCAATTTCAATGCGGTTATCGCGAAGCTGTCGGATTTTTTAAAGTATTGGCTTAATTACCGTCTTGCGCTTTCGTGCTAATAATCTGCTTGGAGATGTGATTAATTTAAAATTTAAAAGCACTAAATCCTCCGAAGGCGTTAAAGCTCGGAGGCAAAAAGAAGCGAAAAACGTTTCCATTAGTCGAAAATACCGCGGATTCTCCCAAGCGAATCTCCGCGAGCTCGAGGAAGGCGCTCCATTTTTTTTTTTTTAAAAAGATAGATAAATACTAGAGCATACTCTCCGACGTTTAAAGTTCAGTTTAATCAATGATTTAAGTATGTAAACTAAGTAAATACTCAAGTAGTACCAAAAGTAGAGACTATATTCGTCAAAATGCATATAAAAGAGAGATGCAGAGTCAAGTCTTAGTGTCTATAGGTGGATCACTTCGGCATCGGAGGCGCGTCGGACTAACCCAAAAAGGCCGTAGGCGAGATGATTCCCGTCCGCTTGGCGACGACTATGGCGGTGCCCGTCTCCATAAACGGCACCGTAAAGTCCACCACCGCCTCTCGCTCCGAGTTAATCTTCAGCGACGTCATCACCATGTCCGTCTTTCGGTTCACCAGCTCCGCTATCAGTCCGTTCCATTTGCCGTTCTGCAATCAGATGGAAAACACTTTTCGAGCGACCTTTTTATCTCGGCGGTCCTTTGTTTTTTTTTTTATCTTTTGCCGAGGAGAGAGAGAATTGGCCGACGTTTTTTTTTGGCTTTGACGTATTGCGCGCTTAGGCTGAAATATTCAGTGGACTCTAGATAAATTGGCTTCGTGGCCTGTTTTTCTCGGGGATAGAATTTTTTTTTTAAATTATCATACTAAAACTTTTAGACGATTTAATCACTAGTTTAAGAGACTAGATTCGATAAGCTTGTGTGTACATAATTTGTGAAAATATTATCTGTTAAAAACTCGTTTTTTTATGTAGAGATTCTGAAAAGAAAAGTAGCCTGCTTAAGCTTCTCTATGTTTCAGGATTTCAGGATTTAAACCGTAATATATCAAAAACTTCTAAATATGACATATGCCCTTATTTCGTGCGACCACATAAATAAGAATTCTGAAATTTATGCAGCTTGGCAGGAATCTTCAGTTTGCTAGTTTTAACTTTTTCTGTTTTGTAAAGAACTTTTCAAATGTTCTACATTAAGATAATTATCTGAAGGGATATGTAATATTTATAAACTACTTGCATGGAAGCTTCGAAATTGGGTGATTGTTAATTAACTACACATACTACAAACAAAACGCAATTTGCGCGAAATGTTCATTTCGCCATTGACCATTTATTAAAAATCCTTTCATACATTGAAACACTCTTCTGGCATACCCATTATCTTATGAATACAAAGCCGTAAAATGTGTTCGCTTTGACATTATTATCCTAAGCCTATCCGAACTTTAAGTAAACTTGCGCCGACACCTCGCCGCCGCTAGACGGCGACCCATAACCCGCAAGAGATTAGACTAGAATTAGACTAGCGCCAAAGGAGCTTATATACCGCAAGCTGTGATTCTGATTATCGAGACTACAGTTGTAAGTCTAACATTCAAACTTTCTTTTCCTTTACTATATAAATTTTAACCTATTAAATGTGTTCCTTTTAGGGACCATCAAGAAGCTCATTTTTGATCGCAAAAGATCACCTATATAAACTTGGCCAAAACTATTCCTTCTGGTTTTCCATGAACATTCTGTAACACCGTCTAGGTCCTGGTTTGGCGGAAATCTTGAGTTTGCTATTTTTAACTTTTTCTGTTTTGTAAAGAACTTTTCAAATGTTTTACATTACCGTAATTTTCTGAATAAATATGTAATATTTATAATATTGCATAATTAACTACACATATTACGTACATACTAAGTATTAATTAATTACTTAATTTAAACTTTCATCCGAAAAATAATAACGTTTGGTTATGACGATATAACTCTGGAATGATTTGAATTTCGTAATATCCGAGTACAACTGACGACGAAAATGAAGGATTACGAATCGTACGTGAATTCCTTGCTGTAATTTAGAGAATGTAAATTTAGAAATGCAAGCTTTAGCAAACAAAGTTAAAATACGTTCCCGCTTTACATTTTCTCAGAAAATGGAAATGTTTTTCAAAAAATTTTTATAAGGCAAGCAAAATACATACAATATACAAAATTTATGAATTTTGTACAAATTTAAAATATAAATTTCACAACGAAAAGTAAATTTATAAATAAAACAATCTCTTTAGCGAAGAAACTGAAAAGACTTTATGAAAAGACGTGACGAAAAGGTCTGACTAAACTTGTCATATACTACTAAGATGCAGCTTTCTGCGGACGCATTATTAAATTACGGTCGCACTTTCTGTATTTTAAGACGTACGTAAGACATTATTTGCAATTTTTTCTCTTTTTGAAAAAACTAACTAAATTATCTAGCGGTGTTATTATTAATAAGTCGATTGTTTTGCATGGTTTGGCGAACAGGCTAGAGGTGGATAAATTTTCTAGCGGAGATGCAGTATTATTTTCTAGGTCAGATCTTAATGCAATTTTTTTTACATCACTCAGAAAAAAGGTTTTTTTTACGACGCGGTCTTAATGAACTTTATTGCATTTTTTAACGTTAAAGTCCTTTTCACGTTACACGAAATTTATTTTCATAAATTTATTCGAGCTCTTTGGGTGGGATAAAGGCTGCCAAACTAATTCTCATAATTATGAGTAATAAATATATTTTTATCGCTTAAGCTTACGTATGAAATTTCGGAAATAAAGCATAAATTCTGACTTTTGTTGAGTTTCGGCAGTGTCGTAAATAATAACTGTTACTACTTCGCTTTATAACTCTATTATTACGCTTCGTCAGAATTTATTGAACGGTATTCAATATCATAGCGAATAATGCATTTGGTAATTTCTATTATCATTGTAATAGTAATGTAAATAAGTAATAAACTTCAAGCCTACAACAGCATTGTATAAATGTATAAGCGATAATTATAATGAAGTCCGTCAGCGTAAAAGCATACTGATTATATGTTATAAAAGTATTGGGTTACGCGTTGTGGCGATGTTATAATTTTCTTCATAAACCAAAAAGGACGTTGTTACGTTGATCTTTTTTTGAAAAATAATTAATTGTCATTGCTTCAAGGAAAATAAAAAGATTAAAACTTGTATACAGACTGATATTAATTACGGCGATGAACACTGCTGCAAGCAAGAAAGATTAATAATCATTCTCAATTTATTTCGCGATACGACCATCAAGCCGAAAGAAGCAATAAATTTGAAAATATAATTAAATTATAGCGTCTTTTTTTACAGCAAACAATCGTGTCGCTTGCTAATAAATCATTATAGTTTAGTTAAAATACAATTTGATTTCGTTCGAGCAAAATAACTTTTTTCGAAACTCGCTTACGTATTAATAAAATCGAGAAACAAAAGTCAATTTAATCCAGTACCGTCAACTTCACAATAATACTCAGAACTTCACCGACTTTAATTCACCGCTGGAACTCGGAAGAATTTCATTTCCCTCGCTTACTTGACTGCGAAACTCCCCAACAATCAAATCTCCGCTGGAAAAATTGACACTTACCCGCGGGAAAAGCGCCGCCGCAGTGAGAACCGTCAAATAAAGCAGGTGCTTGAAAGCCGCGCGCGGAATGTCTCGCGGTCCGTAAAAAAAATCTATCAAAAGGTTTGCGACCACCGCGCTCCTCGGTTGTATTCGCTTCTCAAGATAAATGTCCGGCTTAAAAAGGGCGCGGCATTCGGTTCCGTTCGTATAAACGCGCCGTTCGACGAGCCGTTTCATAAATATCGCCGAGCGTTTTTCGAATTTACGGAGCGGCGCCTGGGATATATTAAGTTTCGCGGAGGGGTCGTTAAGAAACGCACGAGTGTGTAATTGTGTTTAACGCGGACGGCGTAAAGTTCGGAGTCACGGCGTTCGGGATGAACTTACTCGGGGCGGAATTAAGCGCAAAACGTGCGGCTGAAATTGCGCATGTGTGCTTTCGCGGGCTACGAATGCTTTTGTTAATTAAAATATTTTAAAATCGGAGGGAAAGATGTGGGACGGCTAAATGTGGGGGATATTAACTTTTTAATTGCATTTTGCCTCTGATGTATTATAATTGTACAAGGCTTTTTAAATGCCCTCCTTACAAATGAATGCGGAATTTCTATTTACGAATGAACAAGGGCGGGTAATAAATTTTGTAAATCACGTGCAAATTGGAATTGAAAGCAGTGACAGTTCAATAAAACAATAATATATTTAAATATCATACCAAATACGGATATAGATATGTATATATGGATGCAATTAGAGATGAACGTGAAGCCCAAAACTATAGTCTGAAGGTACTAGATTAGTATTATATATTAGTACTAGTAGGATAAGGATTATAAAGTGGGCATATCCGTGAAACCTTTAATTTTTGTGTGACTTGGAGTTTTTTCTATGATAATGCGTTTGCAAACTTTTATCGACTGCGCTTTTCTTTCGAATATCTATAACTATACAAAACTTGTTGAAAAATATCTATATCATTAATACGGGACAAGCCTGCAGAAGAGTATAAAACGTAAAAAAATGCATTAATTCTTATTAATTAATAAAAATTTCTAGCCATTTTGTCAAATAGTTTTTGAGTAAAAAAACTGATAATTGAAAAAAATGGGTTTTCTATGTCCAACGATTACGTCAAAGTATGAATATTAAAATTTCACGTTTTAAAGTGCATCAAAAACTGTCGTAAGTGTCCTAATTAAGTAGTCATTTATCTTAGCCAACTCACCCCCTCCCAATCTTTAAAAAAAAAACTAAAACTCTCCGCCAGGCATGACTAACGACAGCGGCATTCGCTCCAAAAGCAAGTTTCGCCCGATAGGCGGGCTAATCGCAGGAGCAGCGCTCGCGCCATTGACTACCAGACAGGCACTCACCTCGAGGGTCCCCCACTTGCCGTCCTCGACCCTGACGAGCTCGTAAGTGAATTGCATTTCTTCGGAGAACTTCTGCAGCAGATCGATGCAGAAGCCGTAGCAGCAGTGGAAGGTGCTGCTGTTGCTGTTGCGCTGCTGCTGTTGCTGCTGCTGTGACGGCGGCTGCTGCTGCTGCTGCTGCAGCTGCGAGCTGCCCGCCTGCGGATCCGCCGGCGGCCTGCAACCGTCACGTCCTCCCGTTACGGGACTTTGCTTCCGAGCTTTAAAGCTTTGAGGCGCGCGCCGTGGATTTCAGACGGACTGAGTGCCTTTTTGCCGAGGCATTGGAAAGGAAATGCCAGCTGGAGATGGAGTTTGCTCGAGTTTGCTGGACGAGGGTTAAGGGATTTTGTGGGGTAAGGAAACGCGCGCTTCTGGTTTCTAGCAAATAAAGCTTTTTCGAGCAATGGTCTAGACGTTTAATGGATTTTCGAAACAAAAACCGGGGCTATTTTCATTTACGATACTTTCACGAATAATTTCAATTAAAAATCTTATGCCGCACTTTGTAAGACTTATAAAACTGTCACTTGCAGAAAGTAGTTTCTTTATACTTGACTGTATACTAAAACGTTAAAATTGTGTTTCTTTAATGGCGCAGGCTTTAATATAATAATTAACCCAAAAAAAATAATGCCTTCGCTCTAGCAAGCTTCGAAATTACATTATTTAATCGAACCCATTAGATACTATTTATTAATAATACATAAAACTTTTTTAATCGCAGAATAAAACTGATAATAAACTACCGCTCGAAGCCCAAAACCCCAAAACCGTCGCTAAATTGCAAAACTTTCCAAAATTCTAACTCCCGCAAAAGCCTCGTCCCGAGAAAATACAGAAATTTCTCCCCCTTCAAACGGCAGAATCCGCTAAATCTCCCTCGTCACGCTCGACTCATAAAAATTCCTTACTCCGGGCTGTCGGGATCCTTGGCGACGCGACACAGGACGCCCCGCTCCATGAGGCACTTGCCGGTGACGGGATCCGGCGGCGCCAAGTTGATGTACGGCGGCTCCTCGAGGAAGCTGATCTTCACGTGAAACTTCTCGGGCATGCCGCGCGGCGGCGTGTGAGTGTTGCCCGGCCAGACGATGTCCTTGATGTCCAGGCCGTCCCGCTCCCAGGACTTCCACGTGCCGATCTGAATTGGAAGAGAGCAAAAGAGGAGTCGGACTCGAGGGATAACCCGAGTGAGCTCGGAGCCTCCCGCGGGGGCTGTTTTGTCGATGGGAGCCGATTGGCTTGTTAAGAGTTTATGGGTAGGAGTGTTTACGTGCCGCGATAGCCGCTCGTTTCGGCTGTTATGGGATTTAAATCTACTGGATTTGGGAGGAACATTGCTGCGACAGCTTCGAGAATCGACGATTATTTGCGGTTGAAAAAAGTTTTTAAACAAGTATTCGGTGGCTTCGGAAGAAAAACAAGTTTAGTTTTTACCGCGAGCTCCAAGTCATTTAAGTCGAAAGTTATTACAGATGCTGTAGTTTTCTACCGAGAGAGCTCGTGAAGCAAAAAACGTTCCGCGTAAACGAGAAAGACGACAATAAATTTTTTAGCCCGGGAATAGCTCCGCGCAAATTTGCATAACGTATTCGCGACGAGGGGCGAAATCTACAGCCTCGCCCGACAAAAAAAAAAAGGCGCGCGTGTCTCCTCTTTTTCGAAGGGCGCGACCGCCGTCGAAACTTCCGCGATCACGGATGTATCTGCATATGCATGTAACGCGGTTGCACGCGGGTAAACACTAATCGCGCTCGAGACTCGAAATAAAAAGCTCTCTCCCCGCACTTATCGAAAGCTCGAGAGCGGAGCTCTTGCGACCACGGCGCTAATCGGATGCAGCTCGTTGACTCGCTCGTTGTAAATGGGATAAAAAGGGGTGGCCAGATTAGCTCTTGAAAGGTAGAGACGGTGGAAAAGTCGATTACCTCCTCCCAGACTAATTGCATGCTTGCGCCCGGCCGTAAATTCATGATCTTCAGCTCGGCGGACTTTAAGACGCCGTCCTGCGTGAACTCGACCGGCGGCTTCCCGGACTCCGTTTCCACCGACACCTTCTTCAGGTACCTGGACAGCAGAGTTTGAAGCAGAGTTTGAAGTTATTTTATGCTAATTATGAAGGAATGGCAAAAGTTGCTTTAAACAATTATTGTGTAAAGGAAATTAGTATTCGTTTATTTATATTAATGAAGAATGAATTTAAATAATAAACTTATTAATTTTGAGCATAAAATCTGAATTCTCCAATATTTAAATTTGTTGAAAGTTAAATTAAATTAGTAACTTGAGACTTTTTATTTAAAAAGCAATGTGCAATTATTGAGCTGTAACAATTAAAATGTTTGTCCACTTGACGATTTTGAAAGCTGAACTTTGTCTTATACGCGACTTATTCATTTGTCTTATCCAGGATTTGGCCGACAGCCAAAGTCATATATATATTCGAAAGGAATGATTTTCGTGCTCGCAACTTTTAAAATCCCCGGCGATCAAAATGAAATTTCAAAGTTTTAATGCCTCTTTCGTTTCTGTCGGGACTGAAGAATGCAGGAAAAAAGTTGAAAATTAAGTAGTCAGAAAAACATTTTCACGCGAAAATCCTTTAATCTTTTGGTGTACGGTTTTCGTTAAAAGGTCAAGCACGCTTTAGCAGTGATAAGAAAGTAAACTTTGCCCTCTCCTTCAATTTTAAATCTTTCCAACTCTGCTTGCTGACCCGGAAGCTCCTATTTTTCGATTCAGCAGATGCTGAACAACAGTCAATTAAGATTAAATGTGAAATGCGATGACATAATGAAGTTCGAGTCTCGAAATATAACAATTCAATTTCAATCGAGCTTCCGAGCTTTTATCCCATCATTTTTCTCAACTTCGCTGCAAATCTTCAGGAGCATTAAGAAAACTCTTGTCAAATTGCGTTAATTACAGCGAGTTTGTATCTCCAATTAGCCTAGATATGATTCCGTGAAAAGTTGAATCCACTTTGAATGAGTATGAGAGAGAGAGAGGAAAAGTTAAAAATTCGGTTTCAGCAGTTAATGTTTGAATACTTTCCCTCGAGCTTCAACTTCGAACTACGTGAATTAAAAATTATAGTAATGCGAAAAAGAGCGGAGCTGCGAGAGTATAAATAATTTTATAGTGCTAAGCGGCGTAATGCCCCCCTGGAAATTTTCTAATTTTACTGGCGATAAAATTGAAGCTATGAATTATCGTGCGTTGCATTATTATTTTCTAATAAATTAGGTTGCTTTACGTGCCACCTGTTTCATTTTTATACTTAATAAATGAAATTACTTAGTACGCTTATTAAAGAGATATTATAAATATAAATGACTAATTGTTCACTCAATCAAGAAAATTATCACATCTTTTTCGAACGTTTTCAGTTTTTATAACAAAGCGCCTGTCACCCACATTCAGCACACATTCAATTAAATCTAAAAATAACAAGAGCCTGCGTCAACCACGAATAAAATCTAGAAAAAAAAACAATGTATTCCCCGCCAGAGATCATCGGAAGTAAAAGCGAAGCAGTCGAACGAGGCATAAAAAGTATCTCTCTCTTCCCACATCCTCCGTCACAAAGCTGAAAGTATATCCTAAAAAGCCCGTCCCGCATCTCAGAAGTATATCGCCCGATGCTCCCGGCGATATAAACTCGCGGCTCCCATAAAGCCGAGGAGGAGAGCCGGTAGTTGATCCCGCCGCGACATCCAATATAAGACGGCGAGAGAGCTCACTTGAAAAAATGCTCGCCGGTGCTCCAGCGCGACTCGGCGGCGAGGGCGTCGCAGCTGAGCTCGCTGTTGAGGCTGGAGCCGTAGTACCTCGGGTCGTTGACGAAGTCCTCGACGCCGTACGCGTAGACCTTGATCGCCGTCGCTATCTCGTTCACGATGCTCGACGGCCCGGTGTCGAAGTGGACCCCTGCAATTCGGCGATTCATTCATTTTTTTTTTCTTTTATTTTTTTTTGCGACTCTCGACTGATATTCTTGTTTTTGTATGTGTGGCTTCCGCTTGGGAATGTAAATAAACCGCTCGGCTTGTAAGTGGGCGGGTGTCTGCTTTTTGCCCGGGCTGTTAAATGTTTCATGCGTTACGTTAACCGGGGGATTACAGCGCTCGCGAGCACGATTTAAGCTGCTCCGCGCTCGTTCGAGGTTGAAGTTTAGCTGGAATTTGTTAAAAGGTATATAAATAATCGACAATTAATTCGTTCTAGTTTATTTCCGGGCAATTAGCATGTTTGTTTTAAATTTCGGAAGACGCGCGCATTCGACGGCGCTGCAGCGCGAGGCGCGTTTTAAATAATTCAGCTTAACGTCAATATTTGAGCGCTTGCGTCGGAAAACCACAGTGATGCTTTAAACAATGAGAGATAGATTAACGAACGAATTTTACGATAGATTTGAAGTGCGGTAATTAAAAATATGCTTTATACTTTACCGTAAAATTGAAGGGATTAAAATTCAATCTAATGCTGTAATGAATGTTAATACATATTCACGAGGCTTTATTCGAAAAGCAGAGAGTAAATATTAAACGATCGAATATTAAGAAAATTCAGGTAAACCCAACGAGGCAGAAATTCAGTAATGATCCGACAATTTAAGCGGCGATGAAAAATAGTAAAACTCATCGTTCGTCTAAAATATTAAAGAGCGCGAAGAGAGAAAGACTCGAACCCGAACTAATTATCGACTGCCATTAACCCAGAAACTCTCAAGCCCTTTTAAAACTAATCCAATCTCCGCCGTAATTTACGGAGAACGGTGTGCGGGGACGAAAAAACGTTTTTCAACGCCAATACATACATAAATACGAAATCTCTCACCTATCATCCCGACCGGGAATCGATGGCTGGCCTGCACCTTCTCGATGACGCTCTGCGTGACGACCCAGACGTAATTCTCCCCGGTGATCTTGAGCTCCTGGGCGGCCCTGAGTATCTCGTTCGCCTCCTCCCTCGTCGAGTAGAGCAGTATGACCCTGGTGTCGCTGTTGATCAGGTCCATGAGGTCCTGCGGCTCGGTCCACAGTATCGCGTTTAGCAGGGTGAACTTGAACCTCTCCTGGGTCTCGGAGATGCGCTCCCTCACCGCCTGGACGAAGTCGTCGTGGCCGGCAATGTGCGAGGTGACGACGCTGAACTGGTGCCACTTGTAGCGCTCGAGGATGCTGAGCATCGCCGCGGTCTGGTGCTCGATCGACGGCGCCAGCTGGAGGTGCAGGCTGCTCTGGGACGTTCGCTACGCGTCAGTCGGACGCGACGGGCAAAGCACGCAAAGCCCCGCGGATTTTAGTATTGATATGTACTTGCTTTATTAGCTTTCATGGTTATACAGGTTATGAGATTTCGCACACAGCTACGACGTTACGTGCAAGTTTGCGAGGGTTTTCGAGTGGCGATGGAGTTTTTCTTTTTTTTTTCATTCGTGAGTGAGGTGGGCGTGAGAGTTTTTTCTTTTTGTGTCGATGAGTCGGAGAGAAGAATGAGTTTCGTTTGGTGTATTGACATTTAGTGTAAGACTAATTGATTAACGTTTAAGAAGCTTTTTATTTAATCGGTTTTTTTTTTATTAAAGAGAGTTTAGAGAACTAGTATTAAAACATGCAAAATAGGAAACAGCCAGTTTAAGAGAATTGGAAAATAAATTAAAGGCTACGAAGGAGAATATATTTATTTATATATTTTAAAAGGTAAGTATTAAATGAAAGTCAGCATTTCTAAATTACTTTAATCTCTAAAAAATTAATTAAAGGTTTATCTTCATTAAGCAAAAATCAAGTTAAACAAAAAAGAAAAAAAAAAAAAATTAATCAAAATTTTACTTTAGAAAATCGATGAATTTATGATGAAATTTCATGATACTCCAGAAATTGAAAGATACGTAAATGAACAATACGAAATAAAGTGATTATGATCGTCACTTTGAACAATTTGAAAAACGTTACCTGCCACAGCAAAATAGGTAACAATCCACAAGAATGCAGACTTCCTTCGTGTTAGTAAAGATATTAAATAACGAGAGTATACACAGTAATATTATGAACATTAATTAACATATCCACACCCTTCAAGTGCATATTTATAATACATAAGTGCATAATAACCACAAAATTAAAGCTAGTACATTATAATCCAATAAAGCGGCTTATACGAGTATCCTCGATAATGCCGTCCCGGCGGAGGGTGGCTCTTTTAAAAGCTCGTCGCCGCCGTCCACCTCCGCCGGGAGCAGCACGTATCGATATATATATATA